>APFE030608704.1:54557-92721 GCA_000404065.3 Pinus taeda | reverse complement strand
TAGAGGGATTCTATGGGGCACAGTAATAACAATATGGGGACAATAGGGGTACAACAATATTAATAAGGGATACAACTACAATAGTAATGGGGTAATCACTAGTATTATAGGGACCTAACAATGTATGCAGGGGATGTGTTCTAGGAAAGTATGCCAAGGCAGCATTTCCTAGGAGCAAACATAAGGCCAAGAGTGTAATAGGATTGATACACTCTGATATCTGTGGACCTATGTCCGTCAAACTTTTCAGTGGTGCCGAGTATTTCCTTATCTTCATTGATGACCACTCAAGGAAAACTTGGATTTATTTTCTGGAAACCAAGGATGAGGTTTTCTGTCGATTCAAGGAGTTCAAGGCTCTAGTGGAGAATCTGGTTGGGAAGAAAATAAAATTTTGTGCTCAAATAATGGTGGAGAATATGTCGATACGGACTTCACTGATTTTTGCATTAAGGAGGGTATCAGGGGAGAGTGGACAACTCCATATAATCCAGGGCAGAATGGGGTAGCAGAAAGAAAGAACAAGACTATTGTAGAAGCATCTAGGGCCATGATGTATGATCAGGATATGTCAAAATTCCTGTGGGCAGAAGCATGCAACACAACAGTGTATGTTCAGAACAGGACTCCTTATCGGGCAGTGGGCAAGATTACTCCAGAGAAAGTCTTCACAGGGAAGACACCTGAAGTTAGTCATTTCAGGATATTTGGGAGTCTAGCATATTGTCGCATACCCGAAGAAAAGAGGAAGAAGCTGGATCAAACTGCGGAAAAGGGATATCTAGTAGGATATAGCGAGAACGCTAAGGCATACATAATCTATCTTCCAGGGAGCAGGAAGGTAGTAGTATGACGAAATGTAAAGTTCATGGAGGACAAGGCTTTTAGATGATCTCGTGAGATGCCTTTTGAGGAGCAGTCGAAAGAGGAGCCGTTGGTTAAGCCTCTTCAACCACCAGAAGTAAAGAATTCTTTCTCAAGATAGGAAGATTCTGAGGATGAGGAGGAGGAGTGAACATAAGCACCTGCTAGCAGAGGAAGAACTAGCAGCGAAATTCGTCAGATTATGCGAGATGCAAAGAACTTCATCAGTGCGCCAAGAAACAATAAGAGGGAGTGAAAACAACCAGATAGATATCAGGGATTAGTAGATCAGGATGGACAGACTGCCAATTTTAAGGAGGCAGCTCAACATCAGGTTTGGCTAGATGCGATGGTAGAGGAATACAACTCCATAATGGTAAATGATGTCTGGGAGGTGGTGCCAAGACCTTAAGACAGATCAGTGGTAGGTTTAAGATGGATCTACAAGATCAAATACGCTGCAGACGACGGTGTTGAGAAATACAAGGCTAGGTTTATGGCTAAGGGGTATGCTCAAAAGGAAGGGATTGACTATGAGGAGACTTTTGCCCCGGTAGCCATGTATACATCTATTAGGACCGTGATATCTCTTGCAGCCCAGATGGGATGGGAGATCCATCAGATGGATGTCAAATCGGCATTTATGAATGGGGTAATAGAAGAGGAGGTATACATTAAACAACCAGAGGGCTTTGAAACTCATGAGAAGAAGTCTCACGTATGCAGATTGAAGAAAACCTTGTATGCGCTGAAACATGCGCCGAGAGCATGGTATGGTCGAATAGATGGCTACTTGTAGAAGATGGGGTTTTTCAAGAGTGACGCGGATCCGAATCTATACTATCTAGTTGTAGAGAGCGAGCCACTAATTTTAGTATTGTATGTGGATGATCTCTTTCTGACAGGATCATCCGAACTCATTGGGGACTGCAAGAAGAATCTACTCACAGAATTTGATATGAAGGATTTGGGACGAATGCACTACTTCCTAGTGTTGGAAGTTTGGTAGCAGAAGGGAGAAATCTTCCTTGGGCAAGGGAGGTATGCTACAGAAATCCTAAAAAGATTTGGGATGGAGGGCTGTAGACCTATGGCTACGCCAATGATCACCAATTGGAAGAAGATTGATGCATCAGAAGACAAGGATGCCGATCCCACCCTATACAGGTAGCTCATAGGGTCCCTGATGTATTTGGTCAATACTAGGCCAGACATTTGCTACTCTGTCAACATCCTCAGTCAGTTCATGGTGGAACCAAAGAGGGCGCACTCGGAAGCAGCCAAACATGTTCTCAGGTATTTATAGGGAACAGTCGATTATGGACTCTTGTACACCAGGCGTAAGGATATCAAATTGAGTGGATTTACTAATGCAGATTGGGCAAGAAGTTCAGTGGATCTTTAAAGTACCTCTGGGTACTGTTTCAACATTGGATCAAGTATGACCTCTTGGTGCAGTAGGAAACAAAAGTTTGTGGCTCTGAGCTCATTTGAGGCAGAATATATGGCGACAACCACAACTTCATGTGAGGCCATATGGCTTAGAAAACTGCTTGTGAACCTATTCAGAAGGAATATGGAGACAACCAGGATCATTTGTGATAATCAGAGTTGCATCAAGCTCTCTGAGAATTCAGTGTTTCATGATAGGTCAAAGCATATTGATATTCGGTGTCACTTTGTCAGGGATTGTGTCCGATGAGAAGCTGTACAGTTGAGCTACACTCCTACAAGAGAACAGGTGGCAGACATCCTTATCAAGGCCCTTGGAAGGACAAAAATTGATTACTTCAGGGAAAAGATGGGGATGGTAAAGAACCCATTTCAGTAGCAGAAATGGGAGTGATAACTACAAGGATGCAGAGGGAATTGCAGTGCATATGTAGTGTTGGGAGAAAGGATCAGCAGCAACACGAATGCAGAGGGAGTCGTCGTACAGATGCAACAGTGGCAGAGCCATGGGTAGCAGTACAGGATGCAACAATGTAGAGGATGTTGGGAAGGGAGGTTTAGCATCAACAAAGGGACCGATGCCAGATGATCAGGGTGATACGCAGTGAGGAGTATTATTAGAGCACAGTCCTCGCTAAGGGTGAGTGTTGATTTGGGTAGCATCGGATGTGCTCTAGCCATGAAAATTGGTGGAGAGGCTAAGGCACATGAGATCTCCAATACCCAGAAGGGGTTTGGGGAGATTCTAAACAGTTTGGGAGATATTAAAACTAAGTTACCAGAAAACCGATACGGGAACGGATACGGGTACGGGGTTTGAAACGGATACGGCAAATTTTCAAAAAATCTGGATATGATATGGCAGGAAACGACACATAATATATATATATAATATATATAATATATATATAATATATATATATATATATATATATATATTAAAAATAAAAAATTCATACCATTCATATTTCAAAATTCAGAATCTAATTTCTAAATTATCATCTATGATCTATCATGATTCATGATTCATAATCATCAATTCAAGTTTCAACTTTCAACATATGTCATATGGCATAAACATTCATGATTCAACATTGCCATCATCTGGATCATCATTAACGATTATTATAACATTCATGATTCAAGTTTCAAACTTTCAAGTTTCAAGTTTCAAGTTCAACATATCATCAAGTTTTTGTTTCAACTTTCAAACATCAAGTTATCTAATATCAAGTTTCAAACTTTCAAACTTTCAACATGACAAGTTACACAAATACCATCATTACCAAGGTCCAAAACTAATAATGCATACTAATTAATACATACTATGAAAGTACAAAAAGAACTATGACTGGCAATCTACTATCATTACTCATAAATTATAATTCATATGGTTGTTCAAAAGTTTAAAAGTTAAAAGTTAAAACACCATCATAAATTACATTTACATATCATCAAATATGTCTTCATTCATGCCACTATAATGTTCCACTTCCACATCCTCTCTAGGACTAGAAGTGGCACTGTGAGTGTGAACATTGCTGCCATGTCCACTTGAAGATGCACCTATTCCCAGTGATGGTTCCGAATCAAACAAACTCATGTGAGACATGGCATTCAATGTCATATCCAAGTCAGGCAACTCTGGTTCCACGTCCCATAATTTGGTGGGCCCAAATTTGTATTCATCTCTCTTGTGTGACAGAAGGCGAAGGTTTGAATGTATGTACATTAGTTCCTCAGCCTTCTTAGAGCCCAATCTGTTTCGCTTCACGGAATGGATGAAGCCATATGTACTCCAGTTCCTTTCTGCTAAAGAAGAACTAGCAACCTGTGACAAGACCTTGATGGCCAATTTTTGGATATGTGGAAGTGCCCCACCATAGAAGTTCCACCACTCAATTGGACTTATTCTGCTCTTGTCCCGCATACACTCAATATCACAACCCCAACCCTCTGATCCCACAAAATGAGAAAATTGTGCACGAATCCGAAGCCCAATTTCAGGATCTACAAAAAGCTTTCTAAAAGCATATTTAAATCCTTCTGCAACTTTTGGGTCTTTGTTTGGTGCGCTTCTTTCTGGATCACGTAGCAACTCTGCAGCATAATATTTTGGATTCAGTGCATAGGCTAAAAGGTGCAATGGGGTGGTCATCTTGTTCCACCTTTTGGTCAATATATCTTTTACTTCTCCGTAAAAGATTTCATCTGGGTCATTCTCCTTGGCATTTATAACCAACCTTATTTTCTCTATCATGGAATCAATGCCCTCATACACCTCTCCCAGATTAGGCATATCTGTGTCAAACATACGGAGCAAATCCACAATTGGCTTAGTAAATGCCAAAAGGTACTCCACCTTATCCCACCATTCATCATCAACAACCAAACGTTTCATTGCTTGTGCTCTATCAGATTGGGATTGCCTCCATTGGTTCCAAAGGGAACTGCATACCATTGATTGTAATGCATCTTTCACCTGCATGAGCCTTGTTAAGACTATGATGTGAGAAGCAAATCGAGTCTCAGCAACCTGCAGGTGTCAAATTGCCAATGTTTCAAATTTCAATCAATTTGAAAAATCATAATTTGAGAATCCAATTTAGATATTTGAATTTGGAGTCAAAAATTAGAATTTATGAATTATTTAATAAACTTTAAACTTTAAAGTATTGGTACCTTAAGGAGCTCCAACTTAGCAAATTCCCTGTAGATGCCTTGGGACATGTGGTGGTTTGTGATAAAGGCTTGAATTTCTTTTGCCTCTTCAAATATTTTTCGAATCCACTCAATTTGCTTCCCCAACTTGTTCAACATGAGGTTCAATGAATGCACAGCACAAGGGGTCCAAAAAATGTGTTGATATTTGCCTTCAGCAATTAGGCCTGCTGCTCTACACACTGTTGCATTGTCAGTTATTACCTGGACAACATTTTCAGGCCCCAACAATTCAATTGCTTCAATCAAGATGTCAGCAATGAATTGAGAATCTTTCATCTGCCCCTCACAATCCACTGCCTTCAAAAACATTGCCCTATGTGGGCTCTGAGCAATCACATTGATCAAAGGCCTATTTCTTTGATCTTTCCATCCATCAGAAATGATGGACACCCCTGAAATGAGCCATGAATCATGAATGGGGGCTAATTTAGCCTCCAAATCTAACTTTTGAGCACTCAACAATGTGGTGCATATCTTCTCATATCCAGGGCTCTTGTACCCTCTTGGGGCTTCATTCAAACATTTTACCATCTTTTCCCAGTAAGGAGATCGCACAAGGTTAAAGGGAAGGCCATTTGCATAAATGCATTGAGCTACAGCTGCATCTGCTATCTCTCGAGCATCATTATTAAAACTCTTCTCAAGCGGTCCCAAATTTGACCGCTTTGACCCAACACCTCCATAAGAATAAAGTGGAGGCTTTGATGAAGATCCCAACCTTGTTGGGTGTTTTAAATGGGAGGCAGGATTTGCTTCATTTGCTTTAGCATCTGCCTCCTCTTGTTCTCTCTGATATTTTGCAATTTTTACCTTGCTTAAACCATTTCCATCTTTCCCATTCTCTTTAGGTGGGCCACTACATATGCGAATCCCATTGTTTTTTAGCCCAAGCAAATGTGCTTTAACCCGTGTGTATGACTCCTTAAACTCCTTTTGGCATTCACTACAAACCCATGCCAATTATCCACCTCCTTGGATCTTCCCAACAGTAGTTACATATTTCCAAAGTGGTGACTTTGGATCAATTTTCTGGGTTGATTCAGTTTCCTGTGCAACTTCCTCTGCCTCATTAATGGTTGAACTTGAAGTTGCCATGAATGATGATGATGTAAATGAAACTGAAAAAAGAATATTGACAAATATCAGTCTTCAAAGTTCAAACTTCAGATATGTATTTAAAAAAAGTTATTTGGTCATTTCTGGATGTTAATAAAATAATAAAATTATCTCATCATTTAATAAATAATATATATACAATAAAGTTATAAACAGTTTGCAATATGAAATGGAAACTTTGCATGCTTACATGCTTTGTCTCATTTCAATTTTGAATTGTAATTTGTGATAAGTGGTTGGAAGTTGGAACAATCAGTTTCAGGCTTTCAGCCTTCAGGCTTCAGCAGTCATTGGCATCAGTAGCATGTCATATTGAATAAGGGGGAGAAATTGGCTTCACCAAACTTTCATCCTTTCAATGACATCAATATGCTTTAGCCTTTAACAGTTCATGAGTCATGACACTTGAATCAAGTGTATGAGTATTCACTCAGCACTGTCCATTCTGCCTCAACATGAACAAATGTCTGTCTAGTTACTAGTATAATCTATAGCCAATACTTTCACTATATTAAAATTTTTAAGTGACAAATTCAAAGCAAAGGCATTAAAAATTTAAATGATTAAACTTTACAATCAGGCAATAATATTTTTCATTAGGAGGCCCTCCTGAGTCCTAACAGACAGTTCACCAAAAGTCTAGTGCTGACAATCTTATTCAGGGAGCTGATGTAATGAGTTTCAAAGACCAGTTTTATGCATTTAGAAGAACTTTATTTATTGAACACTATATGAAGATTATTAGTTTCTTTACTGCACTTTCATCTGCAAGGAAACTTCACCATTTGCAGCTGACCTGAGACCTAGCTTTTTGTTCTAGTACTAGGACCTGTTTGAAAACACATTTCTTTGATTGATAAGGTTGAGTACTCAAGAAAGAAAAATAAATACAAATAATCAATGTTCATAGGAGATCATAAGTAGTCAATGGGACTAGAAATACCACGAGGTACAATTACTGTAATCCTTACTGGAATTACTGTAGGGCCCAACCACAGAAAATGTCAATTACAAATGGAGAAACTTCAAAGTTCAAACTCCTTATATTTGACATTTGTTAGATAGTTTTATATTGCTGGATATATATGATTTTTTCTGCTCCGACAGAATACTGTATTACTATTAAACTTGCAAGTTGGTCTGAACCAGACATTCAATATATCTGAACTTGGTCTCCTGCACTACTGCTTACTAGTTACAGATAAAAATTTGGCAGCAACCTAACGTGATTTTTATGTCCAAAGCAAAATATGCATGAGAAATCTGAGAAAAATTCATGACTTAATGTAAGCCAGCCTTGACTCCCATGGAGGCTGGTGCAAAGTTATCAGTCATGAATACTTCTAATTTAGTTGATGAAACTGTATACGAGCAGTTTGTTGGCAGCCTCATATACCTGACCACCACAAGGCATGATTTGAGTTTCTTAGTTGGATTAGGTTCCAGATTTATGGATAAGCCAAGTAAAAGTTGGTGGAAAGCAGCCAAGAGGATCGTTCAGTATGCCAGAGTAACTCTTAATTATGGTCTTCAGTTTGAGAGTTGCAGATTTCAAGCTCCAAGGCTAGTCATATCCGGATTGGGCAGGTTGTATTAGTGAAAAGAAGTCTACTACAAGGTAAGCTATCATCTTATGGATTAGCAAGAAGCAACCATAGTTGCCTTGTCTTCCACTGAAGCAGAATAGAAAGCCACCGTAAGTGCCACCTGTGAGGCTGTTTGGTCAAACAGAATTTTGGGAAACATTGGTCTTCATTAGCAAAATCTAATATCTATAATGTGTGACAACCAGAATGCCACCGGGATAGCAAGACATTCAGTTTATCTGGACAAAACTAAGCACAATGGGTGCATTATCATAGCATTCAAGAGAAGATGCAAGCAACGAGTTACGACTGTCTAAGACCCAGATGGCAGAAACAAGTGCTTCAGATGTTTGCGCAGAGATGTTTACTAACCTCGGTCCTCACGTGAACACACTGCACAGCAACACAGGCTCACGAGTCACGAGTCACCGGAACTTAGAGCAGCTAAAAACTCAGTAGTCTGACTGTTAGAGCAGCTAAAAACTCAGCCGCGGGAGCACTCCAGAAGTTGGAACAGCGAACTCTTTGGCGGCAGCGGCGGCAGCAGTGCGGGCGACAGCGAACTTAGCGGCAGTTTAGGGTTAAAAGTAACATAAAACAATGGTTAAATGAATATATATAACCCCGACCCGTGAACAATGAAAAGAACCGAATTTGTAATAAAAGTCATAAAATCCGTTCCCGGCGGCTGAGGGTATAAACGTATTGGGTTTTCTTTAATACGTTTTCTGATTTAATAAAACGTTTTCTGATTTCCGCCATACATTTCCAAAAACGCTGATACGTATTGCATTTCCACTGAACGGGAGGGTTTTCCCATCGAAACGCCTGAAAAACGGATTTTCAAACCCCGATACGTTTTTGCATCCCGAAAAACGTATTTTGGCCGTTTTTTTGCCGTTTCTGTATCTGAAACGTATCATAAACGGAAAACGGCGTTTCTGCCCTCAAGGGAGCCGTTTCCGGTAACTTAGTATTAAAATAATTAATATTTTTAATGGAGTTCCTAAGTCTAAACTTAGGGAAAATAAAATATTAATGTGTATTAATATAAAACTGTGTTAGAATGGTCGAAAAGTCATGGATCAAGCCATATCTAATCTTAGCCGTTGATTAGGGACTTAATCTCGGCTGTTGATTTGTCAATGAGAAAAGTATAAGAGAGGCGGGATTAGCCACTAGATATCAGCGTTGAATAATAAATTGCTGAATAATAAAATCCTCCCTCGCTGCATCGGTTTTCCCACATTGGGTTTTTCTGGGGATTGTTGTCCAAAATATCTGTGTCAATGTGTTAATGCTTGTGCATATGTTTGTTTTTGTATTACGGTGTGATATCTACAACATTATTTATTCTAATGTTTATTGAAGTAATTTCATAAATAACTTATTTTGGAATAAGTAGGAAAAATAAATTAGTGGCTGCAGTGATAGAATTTTCACACACAAAGGGTGTTTGACCTAGATTGGCCTTAGCTTAATAACCTAGAAGCACCAAATAGAGTAGGTATTAGCTTTATGTGAAGTTTACACCATTCTCAATAGGATTCTCAATACCAAGAAGCCAAACTTGAGTCTTCCACTCATTGAGGGCTACTCTTGAAGTGCTACAAAAGAGGTCTAAACAGTCTAGCTTGCTCGTTTATTGATATGCTTCAAGTCGGTAGGATACTTATCCCAAGGAGAATTTATGGGCTGACAACAAGTTTGACTAGGTTGGCCATAAGAATAACCAAGTCATTGGAATAAGTGTACATAAAGGGTGTTTGACCTAGATTGGCCTTAGCCTAATAACCTAGAAGCACCAAATAGGGTAGGTGTTAGCCTTATGTGAAGATTACACCATTCTCAACAGGATTCTCAATACCAAGAAGACAAAATTGAGTCTTCCACTCATTGAGGGCTACTCCTGAAGTGCTACAAAAGAGGTCTAAACAGTCTAGCTTGCGGATTTATTGATATGGTTCAAGTCGGTAGGATACTTATCCCAGGGAGAATTTATGGGCTGACAACAGGTTTGACTAGGTTGGACATAAGCATAACCAAGTCATTGCAATAAAGGTACATAAAGGGTGTTTGACTTATTTGGCCTTTAGCCTAATAACCTAGAATTACCAAATAGAGTAGATGTAGACCTATATGAATATTACACCATTCTCAACAGGATCCTCAATACCAACAAGCCAAAAATCAGTGTTCCACTAGTTGACAACTGCTCCTGAACTGTTACAAATTAGGTCTAAACAGTCTCTTGTACCCTCAACTGTCTCCTGATCTGCCCGAAGTGAAAGAAAAGAGTTGTTGGAAAAATGGTTGTTATCCATCTCTGATCCATCAGGGAGTGAGATACCCCATATTTGCCCCTGTAACTTGTTTGCCTCACATAGTTGTCTTGATCTATAGACAGATCCATACATGATATCTAGGTTTCATCTCACTAGTTAGTTTGTATAAAAACTATCACATGCAGCTGCACTTAACTTTCTAGTATCCATATACATATGCAAAAAGTGATATTGCAGTACATTAATTCACATGCATAATGCCGGAGTACAGAAAAGGATGTTGCAGTTCCAGATATTAATGCACCACTTTGTTCATCATTGGCATCACTAAGAATTTTTGTGTTTTCAGAGATAAAGGCCCATCAATGTTCGAGGCAGAGGCTATTGGATTGAACGCAATGCATTCCACCAATACAATTCGTGTGCCAAAACCATTTAAGGTATGCTGAACATCCTAAACAGGTTACTTTCACTTGGTGATGCTCTTGTACATGTTGCATTATGGTTTAATAATTTTTATTTCTTGAAGAATTGCATGTGTATAATATTGTGTCTAACAGCTTATTATAATAGGTTGGATCTCTGTTTGGAAGGGGTTCATATATTATCATGGAATTCATTGAATTTGGTTCATCCAGAGGTGAACAGGTAATACTGATATATTCTTGTTATAAGATATATGTTGAAATTTATTTGCATCAGTATGTCAAACTAGTGAATCACTGAAAATGCTTTTACTATGCAGAGAAAACTAGGGAGGAAGCTTGCTGAGATGCATAAGGCTGGCATTTCTGATAAGGGATTTGGATTTATGGTTGACAATACGATTGGCAGGTACTTAAATAAATATTCAATTATAGAATCTTGAGGGCAAATGTATTTTTTGGTTTTGATTTTTAATCATTTCAACAATATTACGTCTATGGCCTTGGGTATAGCAGTGCTTGAGCTTTTAATTTTCATTGGTGAATTGCAATTATAAATACAAGTAGACCAGCTTACTCTGTCATTGCAAATTTGCAGATGACTTCAGAAAGTCAGTAAGCTCTGGTTCTTTAGGTTTAAAATGTTTTAATCATATTATTATCAGTCATTTTTTCTGTCCTCATAGATTTTTTTACTTCCGTTCATCATCTATTTGATACATATTGTACAAGAGCATTTTCTTCATGCTGTTGAATAGCCTAAATATTTTGTCATTTGAAATCTTGAAATCCTCCTGCATATTTGGCCGGATTTCTCAAGATTATTGAAGATAGGGTGAATGCTAAATAAGTTGCATACTGTGCAGTACTCCCCAAGTAAACTCCTGGACATCAGATTGGGTAACATTCTACAGTGAGCATAGACTGGGTTATCAGTTTAGTTTGGCTCAGCAGCAGTACAGAGATAATGATATTTATGAAAAAGGTGAGGAATATGAACAGCTACTGTTATACCTCTCGTTTTCACACAAAGCTATTTTGATATGTAGCAGGAGGTTCCTCACTTATATAAATCATTCTGCATTGAGTGTTTTGCTGTACATGGTTCATACAAAAATTTCAGAAACATGGGTTGTAAATTAAATGTATTATCTACCTACAGTATTATCGTGTCTAGTAATTTTATGCTCTTTAACCGAGTTGAAAGCCTGGGTGCAATACCAATGTAAAGTCAAATATCTCACCTATTTCACTTACTCCTTTCATGGCTGGATATACGCTCTACTGTTTACATCTTGAAAAGATCTAGTGCAGAAGATGTAAAGCATCAAATATTGTTATATTGCTACATATTTCGTGATAGTTTAAATATAGCTTTTTCAATAAGATGGGTTTTATGCCTGTGAAGTCATTTCTTTCTTGCTTGCCATCTTTTTATTTTTGATAACATCTGAACTGAAGTATAACAAGGTGGAAATATAAGATATTGATAACATTCTCTATACTATTTGAAGGTACTTAGTGGGTGGGTTAGTCATTAAATTTCTGCATTTTCCTACTGCAAGACACAGGCTATTATGATGACCCAGTGTACTACAACTTAACTGGACAGGACAAAGGCTATTACAGAAACTGCCTCAATTCTTCAAGGATACTCAGATAAAGCCCTGTTTGCTACATGGTGATCTTTGGAGTGGGAATATTTGTTCTGATAAAAACAATGAACCTGTAATACTTGATCCTGCATGCTATTGTAAGTTCTCAATTTTGTAATTTTGAGCATTCCTTAGATTGGAAGGTATGGAAATCTTCTTGCTTATCTTATCATGCAACATTATTCATGTGCAAAACCAGTAAGTCGAATCAGTATATATACTAATCAATTCAATTACTATTTTTAAGACACTGTTATTGCCTGGAAATTCCAGCCCTGCAAAGTTGAAGGGGGTCCAGAAACACTAGGAAGTAAGCACTATCACCTTGCTTACTTCCCCTCACTTTGAAGTTACTGCTTGCTAACTTCAGAGGGGACGGGAGGTATCCATAAATGATCTAGAGACTAACTGCGAATTCAAGAATTAGTACTAACACCTAAAATTGAAATAAAATGCTCTTGGGCCTTTTAGAAAACCTGTGATAAAATATGGACATCAACAAGCTGGAAACACTAAAATTGTCCTAAATGTGCACAAACCAATGCAAAAAATTAACACTAAATAAGGACACAAATTGCAATGCATGTGTATACAGAAAACAGTCTAATAATGTTGAAATTTCTAAGTATTACCTGTTAGAAATTTTATCTGTATTCTATGGTTTTTTTCACCTACTTGTTTAAGTACTAACAAGTTATTTAACCATATAAACACTGAAATAAACACAATACAGTGTCAACCATCTACAGATCAACAACTGAAAGAAATAGCAAACATACAAGTGACACCGTTATTTTTGAACAACTCATCCCCGGAAAAACCCAACTTGGGAAAACCGGTGTAGCAATTTTGAGGGTTATTTTATTATGCAATCTTTCTGAGTACAACTAGGTGCCAAACCGGCTCACCCAACAGAGAGTAATCCGGCAGTAATACCTCTCTATTCGGAAGCAGATATTCAGAAAGTCTACCCCACGAAACCCTCTCCAGCACAATCTGAAGCTCAGCGTTAGCCCTCCTGGCCTCTGCGTCAGCCCTCTGAGGCTTTGTTCAGCCTATATGCCAATATGGCCCTCTGCGTCACTCCTGCAGCCTCTGCGTGGATGACACAGGCCTTTCTGGCCTCTGAGCAGTCTCTTTTGCCTCTGCGTGGCTCTCTCTGGCTTAGCGTCTGCTTCTCTGCCTCTGCACTGGACTTCTGGCACTCTCTACCTCTTTGCCTCGTACTCACTGCTCCTTGCTGCAACTAATCATTGATTCGATTTCTCTTAGCAAACTCCGCTCTAGAAAATCAAATCACTGATCACTTTGGTGTGTTCTCCAACTGACCCTCAAGCCTCCTCTTATACTTTTCCTGTTGGTCCTTCAACGACCGAGATTACATCTCTAATCAATCGCTAAGATTAGATTTGGTTTGATCCATGTCATTTGGAACCTTCTAACCCAATTTTATATTAATACCCATTAATATTTTATTTTTCCTAAGTTTAGACTTAGGAACTCCATTAAAAATATTAATTATTTTAATATCTCCTTAACCCGGTAGAATCTACCTAAACCATTTCTGGGTCTTGGAGATCTCATGTGCTATAGCCTCTCCACCAATTTTCATGGCTAGAGCACATGTGATGCTACCCCAAATAAAAAAATAAGACAACAGAACACCATTTACAATGAGCTGTTATAACTGTTTTGAAATATCCCCAAGGGAAAATTAACAGTAAATATGCAAAGCAAAATAGACAAAAACACCATGAAGCCAAAGCAATTAATTAGACCACGAGTTTGAATCCAAAACTGAGTTGTGTACTCATTTTATTAATGGAAGAGGTGTACAATAAGGTGCTCGAATGAGTGCACCTGGGCTTGCTCTAGGCAAGCTAGCAAAGCCCCAAAATGTTAAGTCACCCTCCTCAAATCTGCTGCTAATCTGCCCAAGTGCGGCTTTATAGATGCCCAGAAATGTGTTGTTGCCTGAAAGGATATGCTACTAGGGCCCTCTCCATTGCTCAGAAAATTCCGGGAAATTAATCCCGGCCTCTACTCAAGAAACCCAGAATAACCCATGAAAGGTTTGGCCAAAGATTGACCTCGGGAATTTGTCCCTCTTTGGCTTGAGTGGCTCTGCTGCTAGGCAAATCAACCCACATGAAGATTCTGCTGCTAAATTCTCCACAAATGTCAGCAATCCTAGTTGGAAGGCTCCCCAGGCCTTCCCTCCAAGTTTCTTCCACAGAGTCCTGAGGCTCCTCAACCTCCCGGAGTGTCATAACCCAAGACTGTGCAATCCCTGCACTGTTGTAGCGTGCTCCCTGTTGTGGCACGACCTCACTTCTGTTGGTATGATTCGAGACTAAGTGAAACTCATTCCTTCGACTGGCACTCGAAGTCCATCGAAGCAAGGGCTAGGATTTCCACTTAGAAACAACCGGTGTGCTGAACAACACATGCAGATTTGGCTCACCGCTCAAGCGTGCTATGTCAAAAGACAAAATCTGAAAATGATAGATTAGCAAAATGAGAGCCCCTCCTTCCTTTTTTCAAGTTGCCTCTAAGATTACCCATGTGGGTCCACATCGAATTCCTCTCACCAATTCCGCTCCAATGAGAGCGTACTCTCCATGTGGGCCGAAATTCCCTTATGGTGGCCCCCACGCTCCACCAAAGCCACAATCTTTCCATTGAACACTAATGTTGGGGTGCCTCTCATGCCAAAAATCGAATGTGGGCACCCTAAGCCCACTTTTCCTAAGTGTAACCATGTAATACGCTAAAATTGATATTTACTTAGTAAAAATCCTAAGTAGGAATATCACAGTCCTCCCCCCCAAAACGTTGCTTGTCTTCAAGCATCTACAATGAAGGATGTTGTAGAATCTGCTCCCCCCTCCCTGGTGGCATCCTCATCTGGCAGATTCCTTCATTGGATCAAAAACTCCCTGATGACCCTGTTACGCATATGTCTCTTCTTGGTATCCAAAATGGCCTATGATTCCAACACCAAATGCCCCTCATCGTCCATAGGGGGTAGCTCTGTAGCTGTTGTAATTTGCTGTCCTAGTGCCTTTTCCAGGCAAGACACATGAAAAATGTTGTGCACCTGGCTCCTCGAGGGTAGCTCCAACTCATATGCTACCTCCCCCACCCTCTGAGTGACACGATAAGGCCTATAGAAGCGGGGTTTGAGCTTCTTGGCCCCCTTCTGGTTGAGTGTAGATTGCTGGTATAGTTGGAGCCTCAAAAACACCAAGTCCCCTACTTTGAACTGCCTCTCAACTCTGCCTCTGTCTGCATAAAGCTTCTGCCGATTTTGGGCCATTTTCATGTTGTCTTTCAGAACCCTTGAGATATCTTGGCTCTCGTGTATCCAGTCCTTGGCCCTTGGGGCCCTGCTGTCTCCAAACATAATGTCAGCGAAAGCTAATGCATCATATCCATGCAAAGCTCGGAATGGCGACATACCTATAGACATGTGGTGCCTAGTGTTATAGCAGTATTCACCCAAGTGTAGCCATCGTATCCACACTCTTTGCTGCCTTGTCACATAGTTACGCAAGTAGCCTTCCAACTACTTGATAACTATCTCAGTCCGCCCGTCTGTCTGAGGGTGGTAATTGGTACTCTGGGTGAGCTCAATACCCACCAACCAGAATAGCTCTTGTCAAAATCCACCCATGAACCGTATGTCCCGGTCACTGACAATGGTCTTTGGGAGACCATGTAGCCGAAACACCTCCCTAAAAAACAATTCGACCACCTGTGAGGCCGAGTACTGAGCTAGAATGGCAAAGAAGTGAGCGTACTTCCAGTGGTCCACTGCCACGTAGATGCAATCTTTGTCCTATATTGTGGGCAGCCCGATAATGAAATCCATCGATATGCTCTCTCATTTCCCCTTCGGAATGGGAAGCGACTGCAATAGGCCCGCAGGGTTTGTCTTCTCCCCCTTTTTATGTTGGCATGTGTCACACTCTCAGATATGCCTCAGAACATCATCCTTGAGGCCCTTCCACGCAAAGCGCTCCTTGATGGCCTGGTATGTCTTTGTGAACCCATGGTGCCCTACTAATGGTGAATCGTGAGCAGCTTGTATAATCTTTTCCCTCAGTGGGGAGTTGGGTACCAAGTAGATCCGGTCTCACTAGTAGATCACCTTGTTCATCACCGGATATTGATCATCTATCACCAACCCTTCAAGGACCTCACACACAAACCTGTCCTTGGAATACTCTACTAATAACTGCGCTCTCCAATTTGGGGTGATGCTCATCAAGGAAAGAGTGGCTTGCCTCCTGGACGACGCATCAGCCACTACGTTGTGCTTCCCTTTGACATACTCAATGTCGAACTCATATGCTTGGAGCTTGCTCACCTACTTCTGTTGCCTCTCCTGCAACTGTTTCTGCTCCAAAAAGAACATGAGGCTATTGTGATCTGTCTTGACTTTAAACCTGTTGCCCACCAAATACTGTCTGAACTTGGCCAACACATGCATGATGGTGAACATCTCCTTATCATAGATGGAGTATAGTAGCTCATGGGGCAGTAACTTCCGGCTCTCAAAAGCGATGGGGTGCCCCCGCTGCATAAACACGACCCCCATACCCACTCTTGATGCATCGCACTCCAACACGAAAGGGTGAGTGAAGTCAGGAAGTGCCAACACTAGACAGCTACTCATGACCTCCTTGAGGCGACCAAATGCCTCTTGCGTTGTAGTGGTCCACTCAAAGGCCCATTTCTTCGTCAAGTCTGTGAGGGGTGCTACTAATTGGCAGAAGCCTTTCATGAACTTCCTGTAATAAGTGAAAATGCCTATGAAACACCTCAACTCGGTCACATTTCAAGGCTCTAGCCAATCCTGGATAGCCCTGATCTTCTCCTCATGTACTCTAACACCATCCACCCCATGTTGTGCCCTAAGTAGAGCATCTTGTTGAAGTTTCTAAATTTACTTAGTTAGAAACCCTCCATGCACTTTATCTGATTTATTCCTACCTACTTGTTATTTTCCTTAACAAGTTATTTACAATGTAAATGCTGAAAATGAACACTAGTGCATGCTCAACATATTACAGATCAACAACTAAAAGAAAGAAGAACAAACACACCACATGACACCATTATTTTTGGACTAATGTCCCCAGAAAAACCCAATGTAGAAAAACCGGTGCAACTATTTGAGGGTTTTCTTATGAAGCAATATCAGAGTACAATCTGGGTGCCGAAACTGGCCTACCCAACAGAGAATTTCCTTACCAGTAATACCTCTCGGTTTTTGACAAATCTACTGGCTGAAACCTCAGAAAATCCTTCCGGCAACTACTCAGCACCAATCTGCCCCAGAAACCCTAGTGTCTACCCAATCTGGATTGCGTCAGCCTCTCCTAGCCTAGCGTTGGCCTTGCATCAGGCCCAGGAGGCCCTGCGTTAGCTCTTTGAGCCTCTGTGTTAGCTACGCTGGCCCCTCTGGTGCTCTGAACAACACTTAGTTGCCTTTGTGTGGCCCTGCGTGAGCACTGGCTGCTCCTGCGTCTCTCTCTCTGACTTCTCTGTTGCTATCGTGACACTATCTCTGCCTCTCTATCTCTCTATACTCAATGCCCCTCAGCTGTTCTCCCGATCACTAATTCTATCTCTCTTAGCAAACCCTGCTCCAGAGAATAGAATGATTGATCACTCTGGTGTGTTCTCCAAGTCTCCTTCAAGACGGCCTCAAAAGAATCATCATCAAGGAAGCTTCCCTCAAAGAACTCATGTCGGCTTACACAGAGACACATCTCTTCATGGTGATCATGTCGTCTCATTTATGATGGATGAACCACTATATATACAAGCCTAAGATCTTCGCATTACACTAACACAAAAGTTCAGATTTCAGAGAGGAAGTTTCAGTGCTATAACAGAGATAGCAAGTTCGGATCTTTTCTAGAGAATAGGTTCTTAGCATTTCGGTGAAGGCATAGTCTTAACATTTCAGTGAAGGCATAGTCTTAGCACTTCGTGAAGGAACATTATTAGAATTTCGGTGAAGTCACAATGAAGTTGTAATATTTCTAATTATCCATGGCTAATTGGAATATCCAATTTTGCTCAATTTTGCCTTATATAGTTATTTATAAATAAAAAGGTGAAGAAAGTGGACATAACTCACTTTTTGGAATAAAGTCACTCCCTAGTAGCACAACGTTGTAACTTAAAGGGGAGCCAAGGGGGCCAAAGGACCACGTAGAGAAGGGGTCCACGTAGACACTTGGAGGGACTGCGCAGGTGGAGGGGAGCACGTGGCAAGAGAGAGGCTACGTTGGAGGAGGTGGGCCTTAGGGTTTTGAGAGAGGCCAACACTATAAAGGAGAGAGGAGCCTCCTCATTTTGGCATTCGATTATGTTGCATTGGAGCTAGTCACTTTGACTTAGAGCACGCTGGCTGTTTAGCTTGTCTACAACACTGTTTAGTGCATCGAGTGTCTCCGTTCAAAGATCTCACCCTTAGCCTCGGGGGATTTCGAGTGCCTGCTTGGGCAAGGTAGTTTCAGCAGTCTTTTGCAGGTGGATTGATCTTTGGATTTGAGGAGGAACTGAGCATTTTGATGACTGCGCAGTCTTGAAAGAGGAGGACGCAATCTCTTTTGGTAGGAGCTCCAAATTGGGTTTATGTGGAGGATTTGAGCTTGGAGATTGAGCAAGGGATCAACCCTTGCATATTGGAGGATTTTGGCAGAGTCTCGGGCAGAGTTTTGGAGGATTCTCTTCAGTGGCAGTGCAGAGCCTTGAGGGATAGTGTAGATCCTCAAGGGGGTTATTTTCGGGGGTCAGCTATTTTAGTAAAGCTTTCTGGGCTTTTCTGGGTTTATTGAGCAGAGGCTGATTCCAGAGTTTCAGCATTTTCTGAAGAGGGGAACAACCCCAAATCCTCACTTGATTCCAGTAGTAGCAGCAACATAGTAGTTCTCCGGCAGCTTGGGTGCAGTTCAGAGAGAGGCCATTTCCTTACCATTCTGAGTGTATTTCTTCACTTGCCTTGTGCAAGCCGAGGTTCTATCTTTCTAATCACCTCTTGTACTTAGTCCATTACTCAGTATAATAAAATGGCTTAGCATTTCTCTCTTCATTTCTTGAGTATATGCTTATATTTCATGTATACATTATTGTATGTTGCACTACTGTTATTTTTATCTCTTTGAGCTTCCCGGCTACTATACCACTTGTGTGTTTTTCTCCTATACTGGTTGGAGTTTGCTTGTGTTTGAGGGATATCCCTGAAAAGGGATATTACAGTGGTATCAGAGCATAGATCTGGCTCAGTCTGTGGAGCTAGCAGTTTATGACACCGAGGGAGAAGCCCTACATCTGTTACAGAGGTAGGAAATACAGATATATTGAGCGTAGGTTGGAGAACACCTACGGAGAGGGAGACTGTGTTCGGGTGGTGGACATAGAACAGGGGGAGCCTGTGGTGAACACAGAACAGGAGGAGCCTGTGGTGGACGCAGAGCAGGAGGATCCGATGGCAGATAAGGACGAGAAGAGATTTGCGGACATGCTCTTCAAATCAGTGCAGGATCTGTCGAGGCAGATCGAGGTGATGGGGCAGAGATTCACGACGACGGAGGCTAGACAGCGTGATAACCCACGGCTTTTCTAGGTTGGTGAGGGATCGGGTACATCCCACCACTTCCCAAAGCAGGGTGCCACTCAACGTGATACTACTCAGTAGATGGCCTCACGTGCTCCCACACGCTCTACCATGCCCACTTTCCTAGGAGCAGATATGGGGGCCGGAGTCCAACAGGAGGCAGAGCCCGGTCATATGGGCGATTATTTTGCAGAGTACCAGGTCTATGGGCAGGAGTTCAGGGATGCTCTCTCATTCAGAGACTTTTTTCAGCTCTAGCAGGATAGTAGACCCCGCGACCATAACAGAGGATACCGACATTATCATGATGGAGACACCCACCGCACAACTAGTAGATTCCACTTGACTACGTTTGATGGTTCATGAAACAGTTCGGCAAAGTCTTGGGTGGAGAAGCTGGACATCTATTTCCAACTTAACCAGATGTCGGAAACGGAGGCCATCAAGGTGGCGACATTACATTTGGATGGTGAGGCTGAGGATTGGTGGTTCCATGGATGGTTACACTCGGACATTCCACAGTGATGACATATGCCGAGTTCACCAGGAGATTGATGGAGAGGTTTGACCGGAGGGATTCAGAACAACACTTTGTTGAGCTGACGAGGCTCAAACAGATGGGAGCTTGGAGACCTACATTGCAGACTTCTTGAGGGTTTCAGTGATGGTGCCAGATCTATCCGCGACAAGGAGGATGTACATGTTTGTTGAGGGGTTAGCAGAGCCACTTCGGGGTCTAGTCAGATCCAGTAGACCAGCCACACTCTAGGATGGTATTAGCAGGACTTGGGACTTATAGGATGCCTTACCCAGGATTCGGACACCTTACCCCCAGAGACAGGGTTTCCAGCCTAAGGGGAAGGATGTGAGGATTCGGCCTCCAAAGGGGAATCCAGGACGAGCACAGATTGATGATGATGCTAGGAGGGAGCTGAAGAAGAAGCGGTTGTGCTTTACCTGTCAGGAGCCATGGGCAATGGGACACAGATGTGCTGCTGGCAAAGCACATTTTATTGATGTCTTCTCCGAGAGTAGCGGGGAAGAGGATGAGGACGATGATGTGGAGGCAGGAGATAGTCATGCCACGCAGGATCCCTTGCCACCTCCACCACCAGCGACAGGTGGTGCAACTTTTGCACCTATCGGAGGGGCCCTTGTAGCATTTCGAGGAGTTCCCAAGTATTTGACGTTGCGCGTACGGGGGACAGTATGTGGCCAGCGAGTATCAGATTTGGTTGACAGTGGGGCAACCCACGACTTCATCGACGCACAAATGGTTGAGCGGAGAGGTATACAGACAAAGAGCTTCGATGGATTTTCAGTTTTGGTCCCAGGAGATCAGAGCATGGTGTGTGCTCGTTATGTCCCAGAGTTATCAGTGACGATGGGCACCTACACACTGACTGACCACTTTTTCGTGGTCAACATTTCGGACACCAACATAGTACTGGGTGTTCAGTGGCTTATCACTCTAGGGAAGGTCACAACAGATTGGAAGGCCCTAGAGATGGAGTGGGATGATGAGAAGACAAGGAAGCATGAGAAGATACGAAGCCAGAGCACATATCTGCCTCAGACTATTTCGGCTCATCAGATGGAGGCAGTCTTTTGGAAGGGAGATGTAGAGTGGGCAGTGGAGTTGCGTGCATCAGAGGCAGGGACTACAGGACAGATGGTGCATCCAGAGATACAGTCCATCCTTGACTAGTATGCCACAGTGTTTGGGGAGATTCCGCCGGGACAGCCGTCGGATCGGGGGTTTGAACACACCATTGAGCTTGAGCAGGGCATACAGGCAGTGATTACTACCCCCTATTGGCATCCCAAGGCCTATTAGGATGAGATTGACCGGGCCATTCAGGAGTTGTTGGCTCTTGGGCACATTCGGCCGAGCACGAGTCCTTTTGCATCTTCTGTGGTGTTGGTGAAGAAGAAGGACGGCACATTGAGGATGTGCATTGACTACAGGGCCCTGAATAAGAAGATATTGAAGAACAGGTACCCGATACCCAGGATCGATGAGTTGATGGATGAGTTGAGAGGAGCATGGTTCTTCTCAAAGATTGATTTGAGATCTGGGTACCATCAGATTCGCGTGAGGGAGCAGGACATTCTCAAGACCGCCTTCAGGTGTCACTGTGGGCACTTTGAGTTTTTGGTGATGCCCTTCGGGCTAACCAACGCCCCAGCTACATTCCAGTCCTGCATGACTCACATCTTCCGCAGTCACTTAAGGAAGTTTGTGTTGGTGTTCTTTGATGATATCTTGATTTATAGTAGGACTTGGGAGGAGCATCTCTAGCACATTGAGAGAGTGTTGCGCATCTTGGAGGAGCAGCAGTTCTATGCCAAGCTCTCCAAGTGTGAGTTTGGGTTGACGGAGATGTTGTACTTGGGACACATCATAGGGGTGGATGGAGTGAGAGTCCACAAGGAGAAGATCAGGGCCATCAGAGATTGACCGGAGCTGAGGAATGTGACAGAACTTTGGGGATTCATTGGCATTTGTACTTACTACCGGAAGTTTGTCAAGAGTTTCTCATAGCTTGCTGCACCCCTAACAGATCTGACGAGGAAGGGGGCATTCAGTTGGTCGGATACAGCACAGCGAGCCTTTGACAGGCTAAAGGAGGTTATGAGCAGCTGCCCTGTGCTTGCATTGCCGGATTTTTCGCAGCCATTTGTTTTGGAGTGTGATGCGTCGGGAGAGGGGATCGACGCAGTGTTGATGCAGGGAGGTCACCCTATAGCCTTTGAGAGCCGGAAGCTCCTTCCGCACGAAAGGTTGTATTCTATATACGACAAGGAAATGCTGGCCATTATGCATGCATTGGCCAAGTTCCGACAATATTTAGTGGGTAACAGGTTCAGGGTGAGGACTGATCACAACAGCCTCAGGTTCTTTTTGGAGCAGAAACAACTACAGGAGAGGTAGCAAAAATGGATCAGTAAGATCCAAGCGTATGACTTTGACATTGAGTATGTTAAGGGTAAGAACAACGTGGTAGTAGATGCCCTTTCACATAGACTAGCCACGTTGTCTCTTATGAGTTTGGACACAGAATGGAGGGCTCGACTCTTAGTAGAGTACTCCAAGGACAAATTTGCATGTGAGGTTCTGGATGGGCAGGTGGCGGATGATAGGTACAGGGTGGTTGATGAGATCATCTGCTACAGGGACCAGATCTTCTTGACTGAGGGATCTCAGCTCAAGAAGAAGATACTCCAGGCATCACATGATTCACCATTGGCCGGCTACCAAGTGTTTACCAAAACCTACAGGGCCATTAGAGAGAGGTTCTCATGGAAGGGCCTCAAGGAGGACGTTCTCCAACATGTTTGGGAATGCAATATTTGCCAGAGGAACAAGGGGGAGATGAGCCATCCCACAGGATTATTGCAGCCTCTTCCCATTCCGGAGAGGAAATGAGAGTGTATTTCGATGGACTTCATCACAGGGTTGCCCATGGTACAGGGCAAGGATTGTATCTTTGTCGTCGTTGATCAACTGACAAAGTACACACATTTTTTCGCCATATCCGCACACTACACAGTAGCGCAGGTGGCTAAGCTGTTCTTCAGAGAGGTCTTCAGGCTACATGATCTTCCTAGGACCATCACTAGTGACAGGGACAGCCGTTTTATGGGCGGGTTTTGGCAGGAGCTTTTTCGGTTGGTGGGGATAGAGTTGACACCAAGTACCAGTTATCACCCACAGATAGATGGGCAAACAGAGATAGTTAACAAGTGGCTGGAGGGCTACTTGCGTAACTATGTCAGTGGGTAGCAGCGAGCATCGCTGAAGTGGCTGCATTTGGGGGAGTACTGCTACAACACTACCCATCACATGTCCATTGGTATGTCACCATTCTATGCTTTGTATGGATATCATCCTTCATCTTTTGTTGATGTGATGTTTGGTGCTAGCAAGGCTCTGAGTGCCAAGATCTGGATCCAAGAGAGTCAGGATATTCTCTGAGCTCTCAAGGATAATATGGCTACAGCGCAGAACCAACAAAAGCTGTATGCTGATAGGGATCAGGTGGAGAGACAGTTTGAGGTAGGGGACTTGGTCTACCTATGATTACAACCATACCGACAGTCGTCACTGAAGCAGAAGGGGGCTGAGAAGTTCAAGCCCCACTTTTATGGGCCATATAGGGTGATACGCAGGATTGGATAGGTTGCGTATTAGTTGGAGCTGCCCCAAGGCAGCAAGATTCATAACGTTTTTCATGTATCATGCCTGAAGAAGGCATTGGGGCAGCAGGTGACAGTGACAGATGAGCTACCACCCACGGATGATGAGGGGCATTTGGTGTTGCAGCTAGATGCTATTATTGATACCATGGAGAGGCAGCGGCGGAGCAGGACGGTCCAGGAATTCTTGGTGAGGTGGAAGAATTTACTGGATGAGGATGCCACTTGGGAGAGTGAGAAAATTTTGCAGCATCCATCGCTTAAATTGCTTGACGACAAGCAACATTTTGTCGGGGGAGACTGTAATATTCCTAATTAGCCATGGCTAATTGGAATATTCGATTTTGCTCAATTTTGCCTTCTATAGTTATTTATAAATAAAAAGGTGAGAAAAGGGGGACATAACTCACTTTTTGGAATAAAGTCACTCCCTAGTAGCACAACATTGTAACTTAAAGGGGAGCCAAGGGGGCCAAAGGACCACGTAGAGAAGGGGCCCACGTAGACACTTGGAGGAACTGCGCAGATGGAGAGGAGCATGTGGCAAGAGAGAGGCTACGTTGGAGGAAGTGGGCCTTAGGGTTTTGAGAGAGGCCAACTCTATAAAGGAGAGAGGAGCCTCCTCATTTTGGCATTCGATTATGTTGCATTTGAGCTAGTCACTTTGACTTAGAGCATGCTGTCTGTTTAGCCTGTCTACAACACTGTTTAGTGCATCGAGTGTCTCCGTTCGGAGATCTCACCTTTAGCCCCGGGGGACTTCGAGTGCCTGCTCGGGCAAGATAGTTTCAGCAGTCTTTTGCAGGTGGATCAATCTTTGGAGTTGAGGAGGAACTACGCATTTTAATGACTGCGCAGTCTTGAGAGAGGAGGACGCAGTCTCTTTTGGTGGGAGCTTCGGATTGGGTTTATGTGGAGGATTTGAGCTTGGAGATTGAGCAAGGGATCAGCCCTTGCCTATTAGAGGATTTTGGCAGGGTCTCGGGCAAAGTTTTGGAGGATTCTCTTCAGTGGCAGCGCAGAGCCTTGAGGGATAGCGTAGATCCTCAAGGGGGTGATTTTCGAGGGTCAGCTATTTTAGAAAAGCTTTCTGGGCTTTTCTAGGTTTATTGAGCAGACGCTGATTCTAGAGTTTCATCATTTTTTGAGGAGGGGAACAACCCCAAATCCTCACTTGATTCCAGCAGTAGCAGCAACACAACAGTTCTCCGGCAGCTTGGACGCAGTTCAAAGAGAGGCCATTTATTTACCATTTTGAGTGTATTTCTTCACTTTCCTTGGGCAAGCCGAGGTGCTATCTTTTTGGTCACCCCTTGTACTCTGTCCTTTAGTCAGTATAATAAAATGGCTTAGCATTTCTCTCTGCATTTCGCGAGTATTGGCTTATATTCCATGTATACAATATTGTATGTTGCACTACTGTTATTTTTATCTCTTTGAGCTTCTAGCTACTATACCACTTGTGTGTTTTTCTCCTATACTGGTCGGAGTTTGCTTGTGTTTGAGGGATATCCCTGAAAAGGGATATTATAGAAGTTATAACTTCGCTATATACTTTAGAGATGGCTTCGATGCTACCACAGTGAAAGGGTCTCGGTACAGTAACACAGTCTCGTTGGAATGATTGTTTTGGTGCAATCACATGATGAAGGGTTCAATGCCACCACAGTGAGAAGGTTTCGGTGTTATCATAGGAAGAAGTTCTCGATGGTATTATAGTGATGATGTCTCGATGCAAACTCACTGGCAAGTATTCGATGACAAGAGTTCGGTGTTATCACAGTGACATGGATCTTGGTATGCAAACACAGTGAAAGGAAGAACAAACAAGGATGAGTTGATGGAGGTAGTTTCGAGTCTAAGTTGTAAGGGTCTTGGTCGTCTCATCTTGAATCTACTGAACGAAGAATTTTGACCAGGTTTTCCCTTAGAGTGGGCTTTTTCCTTGATAGTGTGCCTACATCTTGTGTTCTCTTTTATTTTTTGTTTGACATTAGTCTAGATGTTGAGAAAACATAATTCGAAAGAACAAATAATAATAATGAAAAAAAATATGACAAGATAATGTCATAATAAGAGAAATTGTTTAATTGCCACACTTTGGATTTCTCAACAATATGTTGCCCAGATATGCGTTATTGCTAACTCGCATGGATTGCTCTGGCAATTTCATACGACCATCTCTAGAAAGCTACAAAATCTACAAAACTCAAAGAAACTGGGAAATAAATAGGAATCTCCTCGCTTTACTCGACTACCTGTTCTGCTACTTGCACTCCCTTCTAGAATGCACAAAACTACTATTGTTGTGTCGCTTTCCCTGCAGCTGCTCTCTGAGACTACTCACTCAGCCTTCATGATGTCCTTTTCCGAAAACTGCAACCTCAACAACTCGAATTGGCTAGTATGGAAAACTCGCACGACCTTCTGCAATTGGAAATCACAAAATTCCTTCAGAAAACTGAATTTGGAATCCCTCTATGAAAAAATCCCGCAGTGTGTGCAATTTCTCTTCCTCTTTCGCTTGAATTTGCTCAACGATTTTGCTGCATTGCTCTTCGGAATTACTTTCCGGTTCCACCTCTGCCTGCTGCAGCTTTGCTCTAAGCAATTCGAGCTTTTTCTGCCACTCTGCAACTAGAAATCGAACTTCTACTCTGCTACTCGCATTGCTTGGCTAGGCACTGTGCAAACCTTGGAGAAATTGTGTTGCTGCTTCATCTGAGCAACAAAATTCTCCCTCTTCATCTCTAAGCTTCCTGTTTGTGATCTGTTCTCTGATACCATGTGAAAATTTCTACTATTGCAGCAACTGGAAATTATTCTTCTAACTGTAAATTTAACTATGCAGTTTATTTGCTACGACAAACAACAAAGAAAATCACAACTGCAATATTCACCATAAAAACGCTATAGAAAACAAAATGTTGGAAACTGAGAAATGCAAGCACACACAAATTTTTTTGACATTGTTATTTTTGACAAGTGTCCTCGTTAACACCCAATGTGGGAAAACCGATGCAGCAAATGAGGGTTTTATTATTATTATGCAACAGTAAATCTGAGTACAATAATTTGGATGCCAAACTGGAAATTTAATCTGAGAGAATCACTGCCAAAGTTCTTGTGAGGAATTTTCCTCATCCCATGACAGAATCATCTCCCAAAACTAGATCTACAGGCCATCCTCTTAGCCTTTGCGTTAGTGTCCACGCAAGCCTTGTGTAGGCCCTTTTGCTTTGCCTCTGGAAATTGCTAATTGTTGTTGCTATCTTTGCCCCTGGAGACGATTGTCTCTACGTGCTACCTGCGTAGCCCTTGCGCAGTCTCTCTGTGGGCAACTTCGCACTCCCTCAAACTGACTCTTCCGGCACTGACACTAGAATACTGCCTCACTCCTCTGCCACCTGCTACTCGATCTCTGGCTCAATCTCTCTTGCTGATTCATTTGCATTGGAAAATCGAACCGTCTAGATCACTGAGTATCTGCACTGGTATATTCCACATCTACCCATTGACCTCTTCTTATAATCTCCAGTTGAGACTTCAACGACCATAATTAAAACTTAATCGATAATTGAGATCATCTCCAAGTCGATCAGTGTGAGTTTCTAGAGAATTCTCACCTTTCTCAATTAATTCCTATTAATTAACTAGTTTTCCTAAGTTAGACTTAGGAAAAGTTTAAATGATGGTCAATTAATTTAATTGAGCCATCTCTAGGTGGAATTTCTAGAAACGATTTCTGGGTTTTGGAGATCTCCTGTGTTTTAGCCTCTCCACAAGGTTTGAGACTAGAACGCCATCCGATGTTACAAAAACTAATAGTGAGCCCTCAAATCAAGCCTCAAAATGCCTCCATATGTCAAAAGCTAGCTTTGGGTGCCCTGCATCATCTCCACGTGGGCCATCAAGATATTGTGGTGCAATTTCTCTCAAGCATTGGGGGTCCATGAGGTGGTACAAGCCCTCCCTTATCATCCTGGGGATGACCATGATCATTTGAACTTTAGATCAAGCCATGTTTGATTTTTCTAGATCAAACAATGTCAAGACTAGCTTGGGGGCATGCTAGGTCCGTTGGGTACATCATCAAGAATCTGCAACACTAAGCTAAGTGAGCTCTACGTTTCAACATCTGAGGGTGCTATGAGGTGTTAATCAACTCTACTGTAGAGGGTAATGCTGCATCTGCAAAGTCATCATTGCTCTTCAGAAGTGTAGTACATCCTGGGCATCATGTGGAGTAGGCATGGAGTGGGTGTGCCCTCAAGGCTTCTATTGATTTGTGAAGGACTAGGTGGCAAAACCATCTCAAACTCAAGTGAAAGTAACCATTCATTAGAGACAATGACCATAGATGCATCATAGTGGACCATATTTAATTGTAGTAAGACTTCAAACTGGGATCACCTTCAAATATCTAACTATACCAAGTCCTGTAAAAGTGTTCCCTATCTCGTTAGGGATGGCTAGATGATCAACCCTATTAGGTGCTTCCAACCCCTAATGTTGATTTGGGGTAGCATCAGATGTGCTCTAGGCCTCAAATTTTGTAGGGAGGCTTGGGCACATGTATTCCAAAGAACCCAAAAAAAGTTTTGAGAAATTCCACCCAGAGACAATTTTATTAAAATAATTAATATTTTTTAATGGGACCCTAGGTCTAAACTTAAGAAATTAAAAATATTAATGGTTTATAATCTAATTGTGGGTATAACTTCTAGAAGAAAACAAGGATCAAGCTAAAATGATCTTAACCATTGATTAGCTTTTAATCTGGGTCGTTGAATGTCAATGAGAAGATTATTTAAGGGAGCTTGAGGGTCATTTGGAAAACACACCAAGAGATCAAGAGATCGAATTTCTGAAGTGAGAAGTTCTTAGGAGGAAGTTCTGATCGAGTAGATTTTTTGTAGTTGAGGGGTAGGGATAGCATCAACAGAGAGAGATTTTCTCAGCCTGAGAATCATCAACAGAGAGAGGCAGAGAGTGATCCAGTGGCCCAAATGAGAGGCTGACGCAGGGCCACGAAGGGCCACGCAGAGGCAGTACAGAGGGTGAGAGAGAGTCCTGAGATTTTGCTAGGGAAAGTCAGTTTTAGAAGCTAGGAGGCTGAGAGCAGAGACTACGGGTAGAAAATTGATCATTAGACTGGGTGATGCAGAGCCTAGAGAGGTTGATGCAGAGACCGCGTGAGGACTGTGCAGAGCAGCGTAGGGCTTGCAAGAGGCACTTCATTTAGCATCTGAATGAGCTAGGATTTTCTTCAGTGATTGTGTGAGGTGATTTCACAAATATTTTTGCTAGTGTTTCTCTCTGTAACTGAATAACCTGAGAGGTATTCAGAGATGTATTCAGAATTTGCTACTGCTTAATAATAATAAACCCTCAAAATTTGCTGCACCGGTTTTCCCGCATTGGGTTTTTCCGGGGACATTTGTCCAAAAATAACGGTGTCAATTGTGTTGTATTTTCTTTCTTGCTCAATCTCTTGTTTCTGCATAATATTTAATTAAGTGAAGGCTGCAGTGTATGCATTACAATATTTTCTGTAGGAAACAAGAAGTAATTTGTTTAAGGGAAATTAAGAAATAGGAGTAATATCATCAGCTGCTGCAGTAGGGGTTCCTGTTGAGGAATTTTCACACCTAAGAGGAGGTGACATGTCCATGATCAACCCTTCAGTTCATAGGTGTTTGTGGATAGTGGTGGCAATGAAGGGGAAAGACATCGTGGTTAAGTGCTATGGCCATGGGACTGACTCCAATGGTCCAAGGAAGAAAACCACATAAGCACCAAGATGAAGTACGATGCCAATGAGCAAGCCATCTCACATGTATATGTCCATCATGGCACAACCAAGGGTCACCCATACATCATGCACCCCATAGCACAAGAAGCACCCCCAAGCATGCTGTAAATACTTTCGGGGTAACCTTGATAGCTAAAAAGGGGGTGCTTTCAGAGTTTACCATTTGGTATCAATTGTCCTTGAGTGCTACAATCGGATTTAGCACATGGCTGCAGATATTTTTATTTTGCTCAGGGATTGAGCATTGGATAGGTTCTTGGCAGGTGATTCATAGCAGGTGCATCTAGAGGGCGTGCCATACTTATTTTCAGTGCACAGGTGGACATGTTTGAGCATATGCAGTGTTAATTTTTAGCAGTTCCTTCATATCTATTGTTTAAGAGATTGCTCTGTGCTTTTGGGAGTGTATAGGGGAGGATGAAGACAATCATATGGGCACTCTCAAATTTTTGATTGATTATTTTTAGAAACTTAGTTTTTTCTCACAATGGATGACATATATGGGCACCTGGTTGAAACTTGATAGTTCTTCAAAATAGCATTTTCATATTTTCAATTTTGAAAAATCTCTATTTTAGAAATTTTATCTTTCTTGAAATATGATTGTAATTTTGGATAGTTTTTTGGGAAACTCCGTATTGTTCTATTTTGGTGGCATTTTTGAGGTGGTCAAGGGCATGGTCAAAACTGGTCAAACCTTGGTCTAAAAATTGAATTTTGATGCTTGTGGAGATAATGACAGTTTTTGGATACCTAGTATTCAGTACAACGTGGGAGCTGAATTTGAAGGCAATCAGACACTGAAACTTTGGTCTATTTTTAGCATCAAGATTTTTTGGGATTTTGGTCATTTTTGGAGAATGGTATTGCATATAGTATGGGGGTCAGATTTCAAGCCATTCTGAGAATTTTTGTCCTTTGTAAATTTTAGTGGGTATTGATCTATCTAGCATGTTCTACAAGCTTCTAGAGTGGCCCCCTCTTGAGGTGAACATTCTAGTCTAGTGATCATTTAGTGCAGTTACCTTTGAGGCTTTCTATTTCTGGAGATCTAGAGCACACTTCATGGAGAGGGTCCTAAATGTCTTTGTCAACATTCCATGCAGATCTATTTCGAGCCTAGACCTAGGGCACATTACATGAGAAAACTTCCTCAGCATTTATGCGGGGCTCACACTTTCTATTTGTGGCCTAGAGGAGTGTGTCCTACCTTGAGCTTGAATTTCTATTCTAGTACATGCAGTTCACTTCAGTGCCAATCAGTTCATTGGAGTTAACTTTTAGTTCAGGATTCTTGCTATTTTCTGGGATTATTATTTGGGGCCTAGTAATATCAGGATTAGAGCAAAACCATTTGATCGTTAACCTATCCAAGATTGAATGAAAATCATTATCACCAGTAAATTGTGGAACCCAGTTGGAAACGAATATAATAACAGATTCGCTAGACAGCTGGAAAGGAATATAATAACAGATTCGCGAGACTTTAATTTTACTACATACTTAATTGTAGATATTATCGTTAAACTGTTTATCTTAATACCTTGTTCTCCCTCTTGAACCCACACCTATTCCAGCTCTCAATTGCAATCATAAGTCATCTGCCATGCATCTACCTCTCAGACAAAATCTTCAGATTTTTCACTATAGCTTAATGATTTTCTACTTATAACTTTCAGTTAATAATTAATATTATGTGTCAGGTCAGCCTCACAAAATTAAATCTGAAAGCCAACTTACAACAACTATTGTATGTTGCAACATGAAAACATCAAGCTGCCATTTGCAAATATCATAAGAGCAGAAATAAAACATTGCTGACCTAAAATATCGATAGAACTAATCATTTTTGGAAATTCTTGGCTTTTAACTGTTAGTTATTTAGTCATATTTCTTTTTTTTTAACAATGTCGGATATTTTTGATATTAAAAAAACCAGAAACTTAAAACAGATACATAGGGTTTCTGAGATATGACACAGAGGAGCAAAACTGGGTGCGCAGACCCGATATCCTCTTTGCTGCCCAAAACGCTGAAGTTAAACAAACAACGGCTATATTGCCTTACATATGCCCCACAGAGCAGACAGAATTTACAGGTCATAGGGGGTTTTCTGAGTAACTGAGATGTCGGGGAAGGGTTCTCTACGGGCGCCACTGGCCTTCGTGGAGGCCTCAGCTTGAAAACTTTGAGTGAGGGCGCGGATTTGCTCTATAGCCTCCTCCATGTGACTGCATCTGCCCTGCAAGTTTTCAATTTTCGCCTTTTGTTTTTCGAGCTTCTTTCTCTTTGATCTTGAATCAGATTCGAAATCCTCCTTCAATTCTTTGAGCTTGCTCCTTAGCCTGTTAATCATGAAAGTGTGGGTCTTGCACATCATGCAGTCCTTGCTAAAAAGCCCGTCAATATTGATGGCTGGTTTAGGAGGGTTCTGCTGGGCTGGCTGATCTGCCATGGTGAGTGGAGGGAACAGCAGGACAGAGCAGAGGGGAAAAGGCTTGGAGATGATGAGCACGAGGAGAAGAGACTGGTGAAGAAGGAGCGAGGGGCGCAGAAGTGAGGGGGGAGACGTCCCAACTCTGCAGCTGTCTAACAAAACGAAGTCAGTGAATAAAGAGAACTTTGAACTGAAGTGAAGATTTACCAGATGGGTGGGCCTCGACTCAGTCTCTCTGTTGCTGATGTCGAAGTTCAGAGACCACTTCGAACTGTGATGAGCAGTAACCAAATGCGTGGGCTTGCTGGAGTTCAGAGAAGTGTCTCTTGAGAGAGAGCTGAGAGCATCGATAGAGCAGAGAGGCGGAAGACTCCTGCGCTCAGAGGGAAGGCCTGAGAGCACCTTGGGCACCTTAAGACTCCTGAGAGGGTAGATGGTGCTGCGCGAAGAGTTATAGGGCGCCTGATTCACTTCAGCTCTCCTGGAAGAAGTGGTGTCATTCGCTGTATGAGACTCGATGCAGACTTGGGGCAAGAGGCTCGAGGCAAGGCTGAGAACTTCGGGGGAGGGAGAGGAAATATAAAGGGGGCAGGAGAGGCACTGTCTGATCAGAGATTTTCCTTCAGAAACCGAGGAGGGATCAGGGGGCGGATTTGGAGTGAGATCCTCCTGAGTGGTGAGGTGACTAATACCAACTTGGTCAGGATCGTGATCACGGGAAGGGGAGGGAGAAATGGCGCAGAGGACGAGGGAAGTGATGGAAGGCGGCTGCGCGTGAAGGAATGAGGGATCGGGGATTGGGGAGGCGGTACTGAGGGAAATCATATTGATTGATTTTGGGATCTGTCCTGATGGCTCTGATGGGAGAGAGGACTTAAGGAATGGCTCTGTCAGTGATACAGTCATTCATGCAGACCTGGCCTTGCTTTAATTTGACAGCTCTGTTGGCAAAGGAATCCGCCTCAGCATTATGCTCTCTAAGAACATGCCTGAATGAGGTTTCTCCCAGATCACTTAGGTTGTCTATAATCCTGGTTCTGGTGTTGTTTAGTCCTTCCTTGATGAACTTATTCCTTGAAATCATAGAGGAGATTATGATGGTCGAGTCACCTATGATGATAGCATTCCTCAGGCCCTTTTCTGAGAGAATAGTGGTGCCCAGGAGCAGGCTGTAGGCTTCTGCTGAGTTATTTGTAGCTTCCCCAAGACCCCATTCATAATTGCAGATAAGAGTTCCATGTTGATCTTTTATTACGCCTCCAGCACCTGCAGCTCCAGGATTATGCTTTGATGCTCCATTGAAGAAGAGGGTGGGGCGGTTTTGGGCGCTGATCCATTGGTGAACTTCTTCTTTGGTTCCCCTGAGCTTCCAGGAAGTTTGTTTCTTGTGTGCTTTGCTTTTGGGCGGAGGGTTTTGGGAGTGGCAGATTTTGAACTTGTTGTATCAATCCTTTTCCTCTTGAATCCAGTTCGTCTGATCAGGAGTGGCGATGTAGTTCGCGCTGATTGTTTCAGATATGCTGGCCATTGTTTTTGCTATGACTGTGCCCATTCTTGGTTGGATGTTGTTGAAGATGAAGCTGTTCCTGGCGAGCCAAAGATTCCAACAAAGGGTGGCAGGGATACATTTCCAGATTCTAATTAAATTAATTTTACCTCTGCTTTGGTGTGGATAATCTTTTTTCCAATTCTTCTGGAGGGAGTGGACCTGGTCATATCTTCCCCTTGCTTCCAAAGGACTGGTAAGCTGTTTCCAACAATTCTGAACCCATGGGCAGAGGAGAAAGGAGTGTTGAATTGTCTCTTCCTCAGCTTTGCAGAAGCAACAGATCGAAGGGCCTTGGATGCCTCTCTTCCTCAAATTTTCTGCAGTGAGGATTTTCCCTTTGAGAAGGGTCCAGTTGAAGTGTTTGACTTTAGGGATGCATTCAGATTTCCAGGTAGCTGTGTGGAGGTTCCAATTGGGGATAGGGTTGCTATTCTGGAGGGATTTGTACCCATCCTTGACTGAGAAAGACCCTCCACAGGGATCCCAAATGTAAGAGTCTTCTTTTTCTTTGTTGACTGGTGCTGTTCCTGAAAGAGTAGACTTTAGCTTGAGCCAGAGATCTTCAAGGTCCTGGGGTAAATGCAACTCTTGCCAGTCTCTCCATCTGTTGTGGTTCCAAGAGGAGATGTCAAAAAGAGTATTAAGCCTTTTGGCTTCCATCCAATTCTGAAGAGGCCTTAGCTCGAGTTGGAGGTTCCTTGGGTTGGTGTTCATAATCCTGTCCACCCAGATTTTGGTATCCTTCCCATTGCCCGGGTGTTTGGACACATTCTTCTTGAAATGAGGCAGAACTTTTTTAATTAGGCGCCAAACTGAGGTGCAAGGTCTGTCAATTATTGGCTCATTGAGAATGTTAGAGCTTGAACCACTGAGATATTTTCTTTTTAAAGCCTCCACCCACCAAGATCCCTTGCTTGAGATAATCTTCCAAATCAGTTTTAGCCCCATGGCCTGATTGGAGAAGCTAGGAATTTTTATAGAGAGACCTCCTTTTTCATAAGGAAGGGAAACCTGTCCCCAGTTAACAAGACTGAACTTTTTAGTGTCTTGTTTTCCTCCCTGCCAGAGGAAGCTGCGCATTATGAGTTCCATGTGCTTGTGGATGCTTGCTGGGGCCATCATCACAACATATTGATAGATTGGCAGTCCTGAGAGGACGGCCTTTATAAGGATAGTTCTACCTGCAAGATTTAGCCAGGTGACTCCCCAGCTTTGTAAGAGGCCTCTCATCTTCTCTATGTGTTTTGTCCAGACTCCTGCTTTTATGTGATCCTTTGCCAATGGTAATCCCAAGTAGGAGAAAGAGCTCCAATTCCTTTGGAGAGGGATGTTAAAGATGTGGGATATACTTTGTTGGATTTGATGAGGCACGTTCCAAGTATAGATTTTGCATTTTCTGTTATTTAGTTTTCCGCCTGAGACCTGAAGGAAGGCGTCCAGGACTCTTTTGAATCTCCTTGCCATCAAGCTGGAAGCTCCCCCAATTAGAAGGGTATCATCTGCAAATAGTGAATGGTTAATCTCCTTTAATCCTCTTTCGATGCTTATCCCCAGTATTTCTCTCTTGAGGCGGAGATCTTCGAGGTGAATGCTTAGAGTTTCAGCCATAATTATGAAAAGAAAGGGGGAAAGAGGGCATCCTTGCCTAAGTCCCCTGGTGCTTTTGAAGGAGTTGCCTGGGCGGCCATTGATCAGCGGGGCTGTCCATGGGTCAGAGATGCATCCTCTTATAATATCGACTGCTTTAGAGGAGAAGCCAAATTTTCTCAGTGCTGCTCTTAAGAAGGAGTGATCCACTCGATCGAAAGCGTTGGCCATGTCCAATTTGATGATCATGCCTCGTTCTCCCTTGATGAGGCTGTTGTGGATGGCTTCCTGAATAAGGATTACGTTGTCTATAATCTGTCTCTTGGGGACAAAGCCACCCTGATTCTCAGAAATGATGATGGGGAGGAGGTTCTTGAGCTTGTTGGCGATGATCTTTGTGATGATCTTGTATGAGACATTACACAAAGATATGGGGCGGAATCTGTCAAAAGATCTGGGGTTAGCTTGCTTTGGTATCAGTGCAATGTGAGAGGATTTCGTGTAGTCCCCCACCTTATGTTTTCTGAATGCATTTTTCACCATTCTCACAAAGTCCTTTTTTATTATTTCCCAGTGTTGTCTGTAGAAAGCTACCGTAAATCCATCCGGTCCCGGGGCCTTGTCTTGTTGCATACTGAAGATGGCTTCTCTAATCTCCTCTTCGGTGGGCTCTTGTTCCAGCTCTCTGTTGTGGTCCTCTTTGATTTTGCTTTCGATTAAACTTAAAAATGCTGAGCTGTCATGATGTTGAGGATCTGCTGTAAGGAGAGCTTGGAAGTGGTCAAAAGCAGCCTTTTTTATCTCTTCTTGATCATGGAGGTCTCTCCCATCCACTTCAATTTTGTCGATCTGGTTTCTTGCCCTTCTTTTCTTGACATTGTTGTGGAAGAAGGAAGTGTTCTTGTCCCCTGCTTTCAGCCAAAGGCAGCGGGACTTCAATCTCTGATCCTCTTCCTCAATACGATTTTGCCTGTATAGCTCCATGAACATGCTCTTCTCTTTTTCGATGTCATCAGTTGTGGGCTACGATTGCTCTTTCTCTTTGTGCCATCTCTCTATTTCCGAAAGAAGATCGGATCTCTTCTTTCTCTCGGAGCTTGCCAGCTCTCTCGCCCACTGCTTAATGGCAGACTTTAAATGTTTTAATTTGGTTTCCCACACATAGTGGGGTGAGCCGAGGATTTCTTTAGCCCACTGCTTTTGCACAAGGGTGCAAAATTCTTCGTAGCTGTCCCAGTGCTTGTTGTATTTAAAGGGAAGGGGGCCCAAATTTGTTCCCTTAGACAGAGAGAGGGTCACTGCTTTGTGGTCTGAGGCTGATCCGTGGACTGTGTAGCTTTTAATTGCCTGGAAGTTGCTGGCCAACCTTTCATGTATTAAAAATCTGTCTAACCTTTCTTTGATGTTCTGGGAACCTGCTCTTTTATTGGACCAGGTGAATTTGCCATTAGATAGAGGGGTATCTATGAGGTTGAAGAGCTGAATTATTGTTTCCAGCTTGTCTCTGAAAGGATCTGGGTGGAAGTTGCCTCCAAATTTTTCCTCCACCTGCCTTATTAGATTCATGTCACCCCCAATGATTATTTGACTACTTTGAATGGAGGAGAGGTCTGCTTCTAAGCTGTTCCAACAGCTGGCTTTGTCTCTGTAGTGGTTGGGTGCATAAATGTTGTATATGGAATAGACCTCTTGGGTGTTCTTGCTCCTTAAATCTGTTCTTACCCACCAATTGCATAGCTGATGACTGCTGATTTCCCACTTGTTTTTGTTCCATAGAGTGCCTATTCCCCCTGAGGCCCCATCTGAGCCTTTTGAGATGCCTGAGTAGTTTTTGAGTCTTTGTGTTTGCGAAGTGAAGTCCTGCTCGGTTGATTTGGTCTCTTGGATTAGGAAAATATTTGGCTGTTCCTGAGTCAATAGATCCTTAAGAGCTTTTGTCTTTAGGGAGGAACCCATTCCCCTGCAATTCCAAGAGACCAAATTCATTATTTCCCCATTGTTGAGTGGAGTCCTGCCTTCTCCTTGGCCTTCTCGCCATTTCCTTTTAGCTTGCCTAGAAAAGAGTCCATGGGTTGCTGAGATCCGGTTGCCATCTCCTTGGCCGCTGCTTCATCTCTTAGCTCTTTGTTTGATTTTCTGCCAGCTTTTCTCGGAGGGTCAGAAGGTTGGTTTGCTTCTCTTGTTTTATTTCTGGTTTGGATTCTTTCAATGGTAGGAGTGGGAGAGAGGGGAGGGAAAGAGCTCGGAGAAACAGGGCGAGGGGAATGAGGGGGAGAGGGAGGGACCTCTACAGACAGAGATTCAAAGGGATTGAGGGAGGGGGGGAAGTCTGAGGGTGGGGTGGGGGGAGGGGAAGGAGGGGAGGGGGAGGGAGGCTTGAAGACTGCGGGGTTGTGGAGTTGGGACCCGGATTGAGCTTTTTTCATTTCACTTGTTCCCAAGAACCCCCTGCATTTTCCTCATTGTGCTCCACATCAATTACTTTTAGCTTACTACATCTATTGGCAAAATGGCCGTACTCGTGACATACCTTACATTTAAACGGAAGTTGTTCGTAGTCCAGCTGCTGTATGTGCATCCATTGGTCCACCTTGAGTTTGATTGCTTCGGGTAGTCCTTTCCCCAGGTCGACCTCAACGCAGATCCTTGCGCATGCATGCATGTTCTCCCTTGGTTCTGATCTGTCTATGTATTTTCCGACTGCATTGCCAATAGCTTTAACGGATTCGTCTCCCCAACAGTGAAGGGGAAGATGAGGCAGGCGCACCCACACAGGAACTGCGTTGGGGATGTCCATTTCTGGGTCGAAGTCCGGGGTCCATCTGTTCAGGTA
>APFE030608704.1:16351-44155 GCA_000404065.3 Pinus taeda | reverse complement strand
ATAAGTCTTCCTAAACCCCAGGTGCCCAGACAAAGGAGAATCATGGGCTGCTCGAAGGACACGCTCTCTCAACTATCATCCCGATACCAAAATATGTGCCCCTTATAATAAATAACCTTATCCACCACCCTGTAGCGCTCATCTGCATAGCTTCCCTCGAAGATCTCGCACACCTGACGATCCTTGGAGTACTCTACCAATAACTGAGCCTTCCAGTGATGTTAAATGCTCATGAGTGAAAGCCCGATTGGTCTTCTGGACAATGCATCTGCCGCTATGTTGTGCTTCCCCCGCACATACTCAATATCAAAATCGTAGGCTTTCACTCTGCTGTCTGTCATTGAGGACCTGCTGCCCCATGAAATTACAAAGACTGTTGTGATCTGTCTTCACTCGAAATCGATTCCCCACCAAGTACTGTCTAAATTTGGCCAATGCATGCATTATGGCCAACATATCCTTGTCGTCAATGGAATATGACAACTCATGAGGTAGAAGCTTCCGACCCTCGAAAGCAATGGGGTGCCCTCCTTGGGACAAGACTGCCTCGTTCCCTACACTTGATGCATCACACTCCAATGTGAAAGGTTGAGTACAATTTGGGAGTGCCAATATTGGCAACAACTCATCACCTCCTTGAGGCGACCAAATGTTTCCTGAGCTCCCTTTATCCATGAAAAAACCCCCTTCTTTGTCAGATCAGTAAGGGGTGCTGCCAACTATGAGAAGCTCTTTACAGACCTCCGATAATAGGTACAGATGCCCAAAAATCCTCTCAATGCTGTCTCATCTTGGGATTCTGGCCAATCCCGATTGGCTAGAATCTTCTCCTTGTGCACCTTGACCCCATCTGCACCTATGATGTGTCCCAAGTGAAGCATCTCTGTTAGCCCAAACTCGCACTTGGACATCTTGGCGTAGAACTGTTGCTCCTCCAATATATGCAAGACTCTCTCTAAGTGCTGTAGGTGCTCACATGTCCTGCTGTGGATCAAAATGTCATCAAAGAATACTAGTACAAACCTCCTCAACTAGCCTCGGAACACATGGTTCATGCATGACTGAAAAGTAGTCGGGGCATTGGTTAACCTAAAATGCATGACCAAGAACTTGAAATGCCCATAATGACTCCTAAAGGCTCTCTTCAAAATGTCTTGCTCTCTCACATGGATCTGATGATATCCTGACCTCAAATCTATCTTAGAGAAGTACTTGGCTCCTCTAAACTCGTCCATCAACTCATCAATGCGCGGGATGGGATACCTGTTCTTCAACGTCTTCTTGTTGAGCGCCTTGTAGTCAATACAAATGTGGAGAGTCTCGTCCTTCTTCTTCACCAGCATAATCGATGAAGCAAACGGACTAGAACTCGATTTGATGTGACCCAATGCCAATAACTTTTTGATGGCTCTTTCGATGTCGTCCTTACAGGCCTTAGGATGCTTATAGGGTGTAGTGATGACTGCCTGCACACCAGGCTCCAACTCTATAGTGTGCTCGAATCCCCTTTCAGGTAGTTACCCCAACGGTATATCTCCGAAGTCTATAGGATATCTATCCAGTACTGCCTGTATGTTTGGATGTGGGGGTGTAGTCTTTCCTCCAGCCTTTGAAATCCTCAACTCTGCTGCCCATGCTATGTCTCCATGCCTCAAATCTGCCTCCATCCAGTGGGATGAAATTGTCTAAGGGGGGTACGAATGCATGCCCCTAAAAACCATCTCCTTGCCATCCAGTTCAGCAAACTCTATCACCAACTGTTTCCAATGGGTGGTAACCTGACCAAGGGAATACTACCATTGGACACCCAACACCACATTGGTGTCTGGTACATCAACCACGAAAAAGTGGTTTGTCATCGAGTAGTTCGCCATAGTCACTGTCAGAGCGGGAACATATTGAGTGCAATTCATAGTCCTGTCTCCTAGTATTAGGACTAAAAACTCCTCAAACTCTGTAGTGGTAATGCCCCTCCTCTGGACCATCGGAGCGTCAATAAAATTGTGGGTGGCCCCACTGTCTACTAAGACTGAGACACACTGCCCTTGCACCATACCTTTGATCCTCACAGTAAAGAAATTGAGAATCCCGCACAAAGAAGCTAGGACTCCCCTGCTGGTGCGAAAGATGCTCCCCCCTGAGGCGGTGGTGGTGGTGGTCCTCTTCCCACTGGATCCTCGCTGTCTCCGCCACCAAACTCCAACTCCTCCTCATCCTCCTGATCACTATCCAAGAAGACCTCGATGTAATGGGCCTTGCCTTCTATGCACCGATGACCAGGTGCGCAAGGATCTCGACATGTAAAACACAACTTCCTCCTCCTAAGGTCTCTCCTAGTATCGTCATCCAACTGACCCGCCCTTGAGCTGTTCTCTACGTTGTGGGTGCTCTAGTCTCACTTCCCTTTTGAGGGTAGTGAGTGTGTGAAGAAAATTGTGCTTAGGTCTTCAGGATAGCCCCCTACAAATCTCGAGTGCAAGATACTGCCCCCAAAAGAGTAGATGGTTTGCGAGACTTCACCAGTCCCCATAATGGGTTTGTCAACCCCTCTACACATGTATATACTCTCCTTGCATATGACAAATCAGGTACCAAGACTGAGACCCTCAAAAACTTCGAGATATAATGCTCTAGATGCCATGTCTGTCTGAGCTGGGTCAACTCCTTGAAGTGAGCCTCGAGATCCTTTCGATCAAAGTGCTCAACTACGCTCCGCGTGAAGTCATCATAGGAGGTCACACTGGCATGCCCCGGAGTGGACAAACCATGAAACCACCAATCTTGTGCCTCCCTGTCTAGGTGCAATGTGGCCATCTGGATGGTCTCTACCTCTGTCATCCGATTCAGCTGGACGTATGTGGCCATCTTCTCTACCCAAGCAATTGTGCACTTGGTAGTGCCATCATATGTAGGAAAATACATTTTCCCAATAGAACGATGTAGCTCATAGTTCTGTGTACCATAGCCTTTCCCTTTCTCATTCTGCCTGAGCTTGCAAAAGTCTTTGAAGGTGAGAGCCTCTCTGAAGTCTGCCACCATGGACTGCCATTCCCATAAATGCTCCCTCATCAACGATGGATCCTCTCCTCCACTAGTCTCACCCTGTGCCAAAGGTACAAAAGAGGGTAAAGTAGCTCGAGTTGGGTCACACGAGGAAGGTCGCTATGTAGTAGGTGAAAGGTGATTGAACTGTTGAGAGGCCCCTGAAGTCTCTCCAACTACAAACCCCCGGTGAGTGCTCCGCTCCTTGTTCTACATCTTGATCTCATCTAGCATCTCCTTCTTCCCTTTTGCCAAATCACTCAAAGCCTTCAAGAGACTATCGAAGTTCATCTCCTCCCTACTCTTGGGCTCACCCATATGTTTTGCTTTCACAGTCTTCCCACGATCCTCCGTGTCTGGAGTAATCTCTAACTCCTTGTCCCTGCTCCAGTACCTCTGTCTCTTGTAAGTAATATTTTGCCAGTCCTCCTCACTCATAGAAAAGTTTTCCCACAACTGAGCCAAAATCTAAGCTCTAATACCACTGTAATGTTCTAAACTTAAACAAACAGTGATATGCAAAAGAAAATACAATTCATGCACAAAAAAATAAATACGATAAAAAAATACTCAATACACATAAGAAATGAGAACCAACTGAGCCATTTTATTAATGGAATGGAGCAAGTACAATAGTATGGAAATGCACATGGGCTTGCCTCAAGGGCAAGCTTGATAGAACCCAGTTGTCAGACAATAATCAGAATGCTAGAAAGGTAATTGCTCGTCTAATGCTCTATGTTGTCTCCTAGTAATTGCACTGTTGGCTGGAAAGGAACTGCAAGAAACCTCATCTTCGGTGCTCAGAAAGTGATGAAATTTCAGCTCACACTCCTTGGCCAAAACCCACAAATACCCAAAAAGGGTTTGGCCTAAATCCAATCCAAACCGCTCCAAGAATATGGCCTGCAAGAAATGGTCATGAAATCCTCCTCCAAGCTCTGAAAGGGAAGCAAACACCACTCCAAGTATCTCCTCTAACCTCCACGACAAAGCTCAGCCTTAAGGCCTGATACTCTACCCATCAAGTGAGCTCCCAGTACTGCCTCTGCGTTGGCCCAAGTAGTGCGAAAGTCACACTGCCAAGCAACAAGCTCATCCAGCTCCCAAACTCTCCCAAATGCCGACAATCCTCCGTAGCCTCCTCTTTGGAAAATCTCACGCCCAAACTCCCCTGCAAGACACCAACAACAAACTCGACCTCCTCTCCACTGCGTCCTCCAATAATATGCACCACCTGGAAGTGAATGCCATTGTTGGAAATCACAATGAGATCCTCCTCCTGAAGAAATGCATAAAACCTTCCTAAGGTGGCACTCGAAGTCCCCCGAAGAAAGGGTGAGCTCTTCACTTGAAGAAGTCTTGCTAAACAACAAGTGACTTGGCTAAGCAGTTGGAGCAACCAAGAGAAATCGATATACCCAAAAAGATGATTGAGATGAGGAGAGTTGCCTTCCTTATATAGATTTTGTGGAACACTTTTCCCTCCAATTCGTCCTCCATCGTGGGCCCTCACTTAACCAACATCATGCAAAACTTAACCACCTCCGTGCAAATCAAACTAGGTAGTGCTTATTTTCCTAGTGAGGGCAGCCCCCATGTGTAACTTAACTACAACACAAATAACTTTTCCTAAGTCTAATCTCTTAATAAAATTGAATGGGGTCCGCTAGCTCCAAAATTAGCCCCATAATACAAAACTTAATCTTGTTTCAAAATAATTTAGGAAGGGACATAACAATACCAAGTACCCTCACAACTATTATGAATGTACCAATCCTAAGTGCCCTATAAAGAAAAAGGTTGAACATTTCCATGATGGACAAGGAACTAGAATTGCTTACAGAAAACATGGCAAGCGTAACCCATAAATCCAATCTATCAGATGTATGGTTAATGCTGCTTAGCAATATGTTTCTGATATCGATGGAAGATATACAACATGTGGGTCTGATGACAAGAAAGAAATTTTTGATGGTTATTCAACATTTTTTGTGGAGTCCCAAAGGGAAGAGATGGACAAAATATAAATATTTTAGATTTTTGAACATCTGTTAGGGAACAAGATGTTCAGAGAAAAAGTCTTAAATGGTCATCTGGCCCAAGTGATGGTGAAGATGATAATCAAGTGAGCAGAACAAATGATTCAGATGATGATGATGAGTCACATCTAAAATCTGGAAAAGGTGTTTGTAAGGATTGTTGAAAGACTATCAAGGTAAATGTAGAATGCTCAACCTTTTGAATCACTCTGGAAAAGGAAAAGGGTTTTAGGATGTGAGCTCATACACTGGAAAGTGATATCTGCTACACATACTAGAGGCCATGCAATCAAAGGAAATTCAGATTGTAATAATCTGAGTAAAGCAGGTGATCACATTAAATAGGAGGAATTAGTGGGGGTTAGCCTTGTGTTGTAACTCTTGTACTCCAGGATTTGAAAATCTTGTGAAAGCAACTGCCTATGATAAATGGTCTTTTGTAGTTGGGGCATGTTCTGCTGTAGGTTTATTACAAGATGGAGAGATACAAGAGAAAGGAATGCTTTTAAAGTTGGATTCTGGCTATTTCAATTTCAATGATGATAGATCACATTGGGACTTGAATACCTCTATGGATTCTCTTGGAAAAACAACCAGAGGTTGTACATACAGATCCTAAACCTATTTTTTAACCTGCCAGCACTACAAGCAATGAGAACTCCAAACAATCAGATGGGATTCGGGTGTACATTGTTAGTTTTTTTCTGGTAGCATCAGATAGGTGTTCTAGTCTCTATTTGTGTCAGAGAGGCTAATGAACACAAGATCTTCAAAATCCAGAAAGAGTTTCGGAGAAAACACCCTAGAGAACACTCAATTAAGTTAATTAATCAATATAAAAAAAGCCTAAGTCTAACTTAGGTAAATTGATTAATTAACAACAATTAATTAAGATCGAGAAAGCTCTAGAGACTCACACAGATTGAGTCTAAGATGATCTTAACCGTTGATAATGATTTAATCATGGTCGTTGGTGATCCAATGAGAGATTATAAGAGCAGATCGATGGGATGGAGATACATACAATTGTGAGACACAGGGGGTGTGAGTTCCTTGGGAGATCGAGCTATCTAGTGTAGTGATTCAACAAGGAAGTGAGCTTGAGTTGGAGCAACAGTGATTGAGGGAGTAGCAGGTGGATTCTAGAGCATTTCTAGTTAGTTTCCAATGCAGGAAAGGAAGGCCGCATTATTCCTCAGTGAGGGGTCACAGAGGCTTTAGAGGGCCTATTCGATTCAGCCAAAGACGAGGTCGATTCAGTTGCTAGTGGTCAGGATTTTCATCAAAAGGCCAAGCGAGTCATTTCTAGAGGTAGAGCCAGGGAGAGAGACAAATTCCAGGCAGTTTCAGAGGCGGGGTGAGTAGTGCTTGTGCAAGCATTGCACAAAGGTTGTGCAAGGGACATTTTGTGTAGCCCATATTGACCCAGTTTCTAGAGCTAGATTAGTTGTGGAGTGAGACAATGTCTCACAAATATTTTGGCCAGATTATCTCTAGAGGATTGCCAGTAAGGTATCCATATTATTGTACTCAGATTTTACTACTGCATAATAATAAAAATAAACCCTCATCTGTTGCACCGGTTTTCCCTTTTGGGTTTTTACAAGGATGATTGACCAAAAATTATTGTGTCGATAGTATTATGTGTGTGCTTCTATTTTCTCAGTTCCAACATTTTATTTAGCTTCCTAATTATATTTGTGAACAATTGCAGTGTGATTTATTCGGTATTGTTGACCAGTACCACATTTTTGTCAACAATCTAAGGAAGTAGAATGCGAAGACATGAAGAAATTTTTTCAAACCTCAGATTCATCAGCCAACACATGTTTTATCATTGTAAATCCAATTTCTACAAGTTATAATGTAAATGACGCTAGTATGATCGTTTAATTGTGTAACAGCACCTAGGTAAGCCTCTGATTTTGGTGATGAATTTCATCATAGGAGGTTTTTAACCTCACTGAGTTATGTGTGCTTCTAAACACGGATAATCGAGAAAGCTTTTCCTTCAGCTTGAAGCCCAAAGCTAGGGTGGAATTTATTGACAAGGTCTTAGGTGAGTGTTAGTGTTATATCGAGTCTTTGTAAAGTGGTTTGGGAATACTTTGAGTACATTTGGCTAAATTAATTTTTTACAGGTCTATACTAGATCATATTGTGTCGCAAAATTGGGTAATATCAGAGGGGTCTATGTGTAAATGTGTATTCCCCCTTTGAGGGTTGAATTAATTGCAATATCTTATGTGAAAAATATTTTAGTGCATGGTCTCTTTGAGGGTGGAAAAATTATTAATCCCCTCTAGTGTCAATTAATTAATTTCTTTGGCAAAAATAAAATTAAATCCTAATCCAAAAATTTAATCAATTTAGGTCAAAAATAATTATATAGAAATTAATATTTCTCTAACTAGAAAATAATAAAAAAATTGTGGGTCAAAGTAAAGTCAAATTTTGGAGTGCCCCCCACCAAGGCAAAAATGGATATTTTAGGAAACTTTGAGCCCTTGGATCTTCAAAGTTCAAAGTCAAATTTTTGGGGCATTTAATCCAAAATATTAATTTTTGGATTAATTAAAAATGGGTTTTAAGAAAAATTTGAATTTTTCCTCAAGATTAAAAATTCTACGCTGAAGATTAAAAAATCATCAAGCTATTTTCAACGGTCGAGATTATTTTGACAAAGATCAAGCCAACTCGCTGTTATTTTCCACTGGGAGGGATTTCTCTATAAATAGAAGTCATTTTGCTTCTATTGAGCATCTCTGAATGATGTAATTTTGCTGGTATTGAGCCATTGCTCTGTTGGGAATGTTTCTATATCATAATAGAAAGACTTTGGGGTTCAGTTCATGGTGTTCTTCTTCCATTGATTTGTGGTATGTGCTAGTTATGTTCTATCCTATATTGTGCTAAATGGTTTATATGAATTGTTATTTCATTTGTTGGTGATAAGAGCATTCTATTGGTAAAAATATATTTTTTTATCTTAGGCGATATGATTCACCATATGATCTAATGATTTCACTTGAGAAAAATTACAGAGATCTACAGGTACACTAGCCCTTGGGCTCCAAGTTCACAGGCTGTGGGAAAGAACCAACTATGTTTCGGCTCTAGGATTTCTATATGGTATTTTAATTTTGCAGAAGGGTTTGTGGCCAATATTTTGATGAAAAATGTGTAACTAGGTTTGGTCTTCATTAGTACGAAATGTATTTCTGATTCTTGTAAACTATAAAATTAAAGAAATCCTATTATTATTATTTTGTAGCATGGGATCCCTAAAAGGGGAAATGCTAGACCAAGGACAACAAATGGAGACTTAGCCCACTATCACCTTAGCTAAGGCTCCCTACTATTTACGGAGTTTCACCGATGGGAGGAGACCTCGTATAATATGGAGTCACCAATGAAGGATGAATCAATGAGCGGAAGTGGAGTGACCCAAATGTTTCTTTTCTAGAAGAGGTTTGAAGGATAGATCTTGCTTGCTTGCTAAGCAAGGTACAATGTCTTCTAGGAAAAGGATGGGAGGAATTGAGGGTTAGGTTTAGGGAATATGACTTGTGAAAGAGTTTCTCAATCCCTAAAATCCTTATTGAAATTGGTATCTCGAATGGTTCTTGAAGAATTGTCTTTTCAAAGGAACGGGACCCAGTGGAACCAGTGTAGGTTAGGAGGTAAGAGTTTAGCAACCAATGATGTTCTTAACCCAGACAAGGTGGGGGAAAGGATCAAGGAAAAAATATTCACTTAAAGGTGTTGAATTGATCCTATGAGGTACTAGCCTTGGGGATGCTAGGGCAAAGTTTGATCTCGGAGCTAGGGCTTGGATTTTCTCACAACTCTGTTGGAAATACTAAAAGGGGTGAATCAGTGTTTCTTTTCAATTGTTACTTTTACTAGTTAGATCACTTATATTTAGAACACAAAATGAACAAGGGAATAAATGCTTTTATTAATATAATCTTTACAATGAATCAAGTACAATGTATATAGGGCTCCAACCCCAGATGATGACACTGATCTTCAATCTCCTAGGCTCGAACCTATTGCTAAGCACCAACTTGGACTTTTGTGAGGCTCTGATTTGTAGGGAACCAAGCCTATGTTCTCAAGGCACCAACCTTGCAGTTTAGAGGCTCCAACCCCTAGGGCACCAACCCTTCTTTGGTACAGGCTCCGACCTGGTTTCTTGAGGACACCGATCCTCCAAGGCTCCAACCTTGTCTTTTCGAGGCTCCAACCTCTTAGGCTTCGACCGTCAACTTTACTTCGTCAAGATATGTTTAGTTGTACTTCACGGTTCCCAAGGTCTTCTTCACCAGGCCTTGTCAATCTTCAACAATGCCTTAACTTTAGTATCCACATTGCATCATCAATGCCAACCTTGATTTCTCAGAAGGTGTCACCACTACTCTTCATGTCACCCAAATACAATTCTCCAAGGTCACCTAATGATGACTTTAGCAATGCATCATGATCTTCAATAATATTTCCAAGACCAGCTTCAAGATGTCTTCACGAAGTTGCTCAAGGTAAACAATTCTTCGCGTTCTCCACAATGTTTCAAAGATTAGTTTCAAGATGTCTTCACATGATCTTCAATAATGCTTTCCCAACAAGATGTCCTCAATAGGTTATTCAAAAGGGTCCAATCTATATTTCTCAAGATGTGCTCAATTCTGATCTTCAAAGGTTCTTCTTTAGGATCTTCATATGGTGATAAGTTCAAGTCTTCACAAGTTTCCTGATGTCTGCAATTAATTTGATGGAAATTCTTCAAATGCTCCAAGGATTACCTTAACAAATTTTAACAAGGGTCTTTAATCTGCTGCAATAAGTCTCAAACTATCTCGTAGCCATATACTAACAGGTACTCAGCAATATATATGTCACCTCAGCAATACATATATCAACATTCCTGCTCCAGCTTATTAACGTAATTGTCACTGTAGGAACAACATTAACTACTCAGTCGCTTTGTTTAGCTAAAGTTCTCCTTTTTTTTTGGGTATGCATCGAGGGCATAGATCATGAAGCAAACTTCATTTATGATGAAATCAATGTGCTACAGGATGAAATAAAAAATTTGCAAATCCCGGAACTGTGAGATCGTGTGTGTCAACTAATCAACTCTGTTCACACTCAAATAACATTTTGATCATCTTCCAAATTAAATACCACACCAAAGATTGAAAGTCACAACGTTGCACTGGATCCGAGGATGAAGGTATAAATCTGGAAGAACAGATCCGAGGGAAAAAACCTACAGGTCTGAGGAGTATTCTACAAAAACAAAGCCACAGGTCTGACACTTCTACTGCTAAAGGAGCGTAACCACAGGTTCAAGAGATTTCCACTAGATCCAAAATTTCAGCAGGTCCAAAACGTCTCCAACAGGTCCGAGATTTTCTTATTCACCATTGTAAGTCTCTTTGCAATTAACTTTACAGTAGAGATTTAAAGAATAAGCCAACAGAAAATAGCCCAAACAATAGACTTCCTATTCTCCTTGGCCTTGTCTTTCCCTCTGTCTTCTTATCCTCCTTTTTCTCTGAAATATTTCACCGAGCTGATGATTAGAAATGAGGTCTGAACTGTATATATATAGTGATTTCGCTTAAAATCTGAAGGGACACGACTTTAGGATGGAGGCCGACATGAGTAGGCTTGTTCAGGTCAGCTCACAGTCCAGAATTATATTCTTAAATTAAAAAATCAATAACTTTTCAACCATTTGGATTTTTGGGCTGAGTAATAGCTCATTGGAAAGAGAAATTTATGCTCTTCAAGATGGTGTAGGTCTCATGGTGAGATTCTGCTTCTAAGGAGGTGAAAAGTATTTTTTAATGTGACTGGTCGTTATTTAGTGCAGAAATGGAGGCAGGGCAGAATGCCTTTGAGTGTTGGGCTTCTTCATGGTTTGACTTCTTCATTGATTGTCTTCATAATCATGTACTTGCCTTCTTCATAGAGTCACCATCATCAGGTCCTTGATTGCCTTCTTCATCACCTTGTCTTCTTCAACATATGGTCACCATTATTAGGATCACCGGAAGTAAGTAAATCAAGCTTCACAACATTGGAGGTAGGACATGTCATCATGTGTATTTCTTCTAGGCCTTCATCAAGTACAGTGATATGGTAGTCTTTCAAGATACATGATTGACACTTCATTTGTGTCTTGACAACTTAAACAAGAGTTGTAGTCATCCTCTGGCATCTTCAAGAATATTTGCCATCCCTGTCACTGCCATATCAACAATTGACATCAATGACAACCTAGATTAACAATCTCCATCTTTGTCATTGATGGCAATATTCTTGCCCTTTTAACATTCTCTCCCCCTTTGACATTAATGGCAAACGGGGTGCCCGAGTACTCCCCCTGTCATGGTGCTCTTTCTTTCTGGCAATGTGGTCCATGATATATGTGCTTACATTCCTTCATGTGATGAACCAACTCCCCTTGTCTGCACTACCTCCTCTAACTCATGAAAGATTAGCTGCTTAGTGATTAAGTGGAAGAGATTTTTAATAATAGTTCATGGATGAATAATGGATCATGTTTTTCAATGGAGTGTTCATGAGAGATGATCTATGAATGTCCAAATATGACTCATCAAGGTTTTCATAGGATCCATCCATGAATAGCTTCTGCAAGAATGCATAATCATCATAAGCTCCCCCTGTAACAGCACAAAGTAAACTAAAATTAATGTCTTAATGAAAAACAAATACTTACAAATGAACTCACCTATATTACCTGCAATTGCAGTCTGCCAAATGATCACAAGATTTTTGGGGACGACTCTCCTCCCAACCGTAGGCCCAATTGTGCAGAATTCTGCTACAACCGGCCACCCCCGAGCCCTCAATCAACGACTACTGCCAGTGCTCCTAAGTCTTAGTATACCATTCTCCCAAGAGAATGAAAGATGGAATCTCGGAATGATAGAATGCAAGAATACCTCTCATCTTCCTCACCATCTATTAAATAGAACAAACATTGGAATGGGAACCACATGCACACACTCCATGTGTCTACATGCAACTTTGATTTTTTTAGCTTTCTTGTTTTATTTCTTTACTTTTCTTTTTGATTTAAGCTTTCTTGTTTTATTTTCTTCTTTTTAATAGCTTTACTGATTTTTTTATTGTTTTTATTGTTTTATTTCTATTTATTCTTATTTAGAGTTTTAGTATTTTTATTTTTATTATCTATTATTTATTTTCTTGTATATTTTTTAAATATCATTTATGATTTATTATTTTTATTATTTATTATTAAGTGATTTATTATTTATTATAATATTATTATTATTTTATTATTATTTATTATTTATTATTAAAGGGAGGGATATTACACCCCCTAACTGTAGGCACGGTCTTCTTTTTGATAGAGTCTCCCCATCAAATACTTAGATTATCAAAGCTCAAGTCAACAACATGTGTTGTTGGCTAGAGTGTTCAAGGGACTTCCAGATTCAATTTGCTTCCTTCTCCATACTTGTATAACTTTCTTCTCTGGCTTGGTTGACATAGTTTTAGCTTGTTGAGGGACCCTAGTCAAGTTATAGTCACCTGCCATATGTCTAATGTTATGGCAATTGAAGCACTCTGTCTTGTTCATGAATAAGAAATCACGACTTCTTCTTGCAAAATTTCTTCTAGGAGATTGACAAGGACCATTATATTTGTCTTTGTGATATGCGCTACAATCTTTTGCTATGTGCCCAAAGTTTGTACAAGAATAGCAATAACTAAGAAATATACTTTGATACCTGGGAGATGAAGATTTCCTTGATGTACTTCTGAGGTCTTTTTGCCTTGGGATTCTTTGATGATATTCATTACCTGTTGTATTCTTGGCACCACCTGCAAGTCTCCTTGGAATAATATTTCTTCCATTCTTGTCGTTCTCCTTACGTTTGTTGGAACTGGGAGCATCAACATTTCTTCCTGGCTTCCCCACATCCTTTTCATTTGAAGCATTATGGTTTGCATCATTCTTGTTTAAGGATTCACCTGTATAACCAAGACCTAACTTATCAAGGGGAGACCTTTGATGACTTAGGATGTCATCTAGGGTTTGAGAACTTTTCAGGTTCTTATTCAACAAGTCAACTTCCTTTTTAAGAAAGACAATTTCTTCCTTCATTTTCTTGCATTCTTCATCCCTCTTTGATAGAGTGATCTCCATTTCTTCCTTCATCTTCATTGCCTCACATGATTGGGCCTTAAGAGAAGTGATTTCTAATCTTAACTTGGTGATGTCATCATCCTTTTCTTCTAGTTGGCATACCATGGCATTTCTCTCCTTTTCTGCTTCATCAACTTGTCCTTCTATGAATGTCAAAGCTTCCATCACCTTCTCAGCTCCTTGAGCTTGTTTCCTTGCTTCTTCTAGTTGAGATTTAAGGGAGGAGACCTCTTCCTTGTATTGACCAATCTCTGCTTCAATTTTGTTCAAGCTTTTGTGCCTTTGTTCAAGATGGCTTGACAACGTATCTTCGCGTGTCTTTGCCTTATCCAATTGGTTTGTCATGGATATGATTTCTTCATGATGCTTTCTCTTGTTTCGATGAAATCTCTCCTTGAGCTTGGCGAGCTCTTCATCTCTTTCTTGTACTTGAAGCTTGACAACGTCAACTTCCTTCCTTGTCTTGTACTAGTCACCAATTTGCGCTTTCTTCTTAAGTTCCTCATTTTCCTTTTTCAAATTGTTAATCTCTTCCATGGTAGCCATAAGTTTAATGAGGAGATCTTCTTCAAAATCTTTTTCATTCTCTTCATCTTCTAGGTCTTCTTTAGCCTTGATGTTATCATTCTTATTTTTAGCTTCCTTGATGGGTTATGGATTTCTTTCTTGCTTTCCATCATCTTCTTGACTAGTGGTCATGGTCAATGCTCCTTTTGTGTGAAGGTCATGAAGTTTGTCCCATTATCCTTTGCTGACGAACATTTTTCCAAATTGGCCTTTATAGAATATGGTAGCCCATTCAAGATTGCCTTCATCGCTTTTGCATTGTACTCCTTGGATTCTCCATCCATCATGCTATCAACAATCACCGATTTCCAGACTTCAATGCCTTGAATCTTTAAGAAATTCCTCATTCTTGCCTCCCATATATCAAAGTTTCCATTGAACAATGGAGCCTTCACAAATTGATTGACTTCAATTTCGATGGTTGAGGGAGACACATATTTAGGAGGATTGGAGACTTTCTCCCTTGGCTTCGCCATTTGTGTTCTAATGATCAACCTTCAAGTTGTTAGGCTTTTGAGTGACGGTATTGGCTCTGATACCAGTTGTTCAAAATACCGAGAGGGGGGGTGAATCAATATTTCTTTTCAATTGTTACTTTTACTAGTTATATCACTTATATTTAGAACACAAAATGAACAATAGGAATAAATGCTTTTATTAATATAATCTTTACAATGAATCAAGTACAATGTATATAGGGCTCCAGCCCCAAATGAAAACACCGATCTTCAATCTCCCAGGCTCGAACTTGTTGCCAAGTACCAACTTGGACTTTTGTGAGGCTCCGACCTCTAGGGCACCAACCCTATCTTCTCAAGGCACCAACCTTGCGTTTAGAGGCTCCAACCCCTAGGGCACCAACCCTTCTCTGGTACAGGCTCCGACCTGGTTTCTTGAGGACACTGATCCTCTAAGGCTCCAACCCTATCCTCCAGGGCACCAACCTTGTCTTTTTGAGGCTCCAACCTTCAGCTTCACTTCCTCAAGATATGTTTAGTCGTACTTCATGGCTCCCAAGGTCTTCTTCACCGAGCCTTGTCAATCTTCAGCAATGCCTTAACTTTAGTCTCCATGTTGCATCATCAATGTCAACCTTGATTTCTTAGAAGGTGTCACCACTACTCTTCATGTCACCCAAATACAATTCTCCAAGGTCACCTCATGATGACTTTAGCAATGCATCGTGATCTTCAATAATATTTCCAAGACCAGCTTCAAGATGTCTTCATGAAGTTGCTCAAGGTAAACAATTCTTCAAGTTCTCCACAATGTTTCCAAGATTAGTTTCAAGATGTCTTCACATGATCTTCAATAATGCTTTCCCAACAAGATGTCGTCAATAGGTTATTCAAAAGAGTCCAATCTATATTTCTCAAGATGTGCTCAACTCTGATCTTTAAAGGTTCTTCTTTAGGATCTTCAATATGGTGATAAGTTCAAGTCTTCACAAGTTTCCTGATGTCTGCAATTAATTTGATGGAAATTCTTCAAATGCTCCAAGGATTCCCTTAACAATTTTTAACAAGGCTCTTTAATCTGCTGCAATAAGTCTCAAACTATCTTGTACCCATATACTAACAGGTACTCAGCAATATATATGTCCCCTCAGCAATACATATGTCAACATGCCTGCTCCAGCTTATTAACATAATTGTCACTGTAGGAACAACATTAACTACTCAGTCACTTTGCTTAGCTAAAGTTCTTTTTTTTGGGTATGCAACGAGGGCATAGATCATGAAGCAAACTTCATTTATGATGAAATCGATGTGCTACGGGATGAAATAAAAAAATTTCAAATCCCAGAACTGCAATATCGTGTGTGTCAAATAATCACTTCAGCGTGCATCGATTATGTGGGTTCATATTGTGTGTTGGATTAAAAGCAACTCTGTTCACACCCAAATAATATTTTGATCAACTTCTAAATTAAATACCACACCAAAGATTGAAAGTCACAACGTTGCATTGGATCCGAGGGTGAAAGTATAAATCTGGAAGAACAGATCCGAGAGAAAAAACCCACAGGTCTGAGAAGAGTATTCTACAAAAACAAAGCCACAGGTCCGACGCTTCTACTGCTATAGGAGCGTAACCACAGGTTCAAGAGATTTCAAATAAATCCGAAATTTCAGCAGGTCCAAAGCTTCTCCAACAGGTCCGAGATTTTCTTATTCACCATCGTAAGTCTCTTCGCAATTAACTTTACAATAGAGATTTAAAGAATAAGCCAACAGAAAATAGCACAAACAATAGACTTCCTATTCTCCTTGGCCTTGTCTTTCCCGCTGTCTTCTTATCCGCCTTTTCTCTGAAATATTTCACCGAGCTGATGATTAGAAATGAGGTCTGAACTGTATATATATATATTGATTTCCCTTAAAATCTGAAGGGGCACGACTTTAGGATGGAGGCCGACATGAGTAGGCTTGTTCAGGTCATTCATAGTCCAGAACTATATTCTTAACTTAAAAAATCAATAACTTTTAAACCGCTTGGAGTTTCAGGCTGAGTAATAGCTCGTTGGAAAGAGAAAATTATGCTCTTCAAGATGGTGTAGGTCTCATGGTGAGATTCTGCTTCTAAGGAGGTGAAAATTAATTTTTAATGTGACTGGTCGTTATTTAGTGCAGAAATGGAGGCAGGGCAGAATGCCTTTAAGTGTTGGCTTTCTTCATGGTTTGACTTCTTCATTGATTGGCTAACGCAGAATTCGTAGATGGCTTCAGAGGCAGCGCTGGAGATATTCTATGGGATAGACTGGGAGCAAATCAGTAGATTTTGAGCCGGGATAGGTTGAGACAGCTTATGGAGGAGTGACGCAGTTCCTGAGCAGTGCTTGGAGTAGCTTTCGCTGTCCCGCATAGGAAACAACCGGAGTCGCTGTGGGGTTTGATCATCTGGTTGCTGATTTGCCGGAATATCTGTCTCCGGATAGAGGTACTAATGCTGAGGATATTCTTTGTTGGGTGAGCTATTTCTAGCACCCTAGTTGTATTCACGAAATCTGCTTAATAATACAAACCCTCTATATGTTGCATCGGTTTTCCCAAATGGGGTTTTTCCATGGACGATTGTCCAAAAATAACGGTGTCCCTTGTGTTATTGTTTTTGTTTATTTCAATGCATTATCTATGTATTTGTGAAGGCTACAATAGTATTTACTTCGATGTTTATGCAATTAAATAACTTGTCAATGTAAAGAACAAGTAGGAGATTGTAAACCAGTAATTGCAGTAGGGGTTTCTGATGTGTTAGATTCAGGAATTTTCACATTATTGTGGTATCAGAGCTTAGATTTTGGCTTAGCCATGGGAAACATTTTCTATGAGTGAGGAGGACCGGCAGAATATTACTTACAAAAGATGGAGGTACTAGAGCAAGGAAAGGGAGTTGGAGATTACTCCAGACACGTAGGATTGTGGGAAAATTGTGGTAGTAAAAGATATGGGTGAGCCCAAGAGTAGTGAGGAGATGGCTTTTGATAGTCTCTTGAAGGCTTTGAGTGATTTGACAAAAGGGTAGAAGGAGATGCTAGACGAGATCAAGATGCAGAACCAGGAGCGGAGCGCTCACCGGGAGTTTGTAGTTGGAGAGACTTCAGGGGCCTCTCAACAGTTTGATCACCTTTCACCTACTATGCAACGGCCTTCCTCGTGTGAACCAAATCGAGCTAATTTACCCTCTTTTGTACCTTTGGCGCAGGGTGAGACTGGTGGAGGAGAGGATCCATCGTTGATGGGGGAGCATTTTCGGGTGTAATATCCCTTTTTAGGGATATCCCTCTAACACAAGCAAACTCCAACTAGAGATGGACTGGGAGGGCATTTACCAGATATGTCTCCTTTGAGAAGAGGACGAGATCTGGAGGCTACCTGGCCCTTTCCAGACTTTGTCTAAGAGTATAGGAGAAAACCACACAAGTGGTATAGTAGCCGGGAAGCTCAAGGAGATAAAAATAACAGTGGTGCAAAATACAATAATGTATACACGGAATATAAGCAGATACTCAAGAAATGCAGAGAGAAATGCTAAGCCATTTTATTATAATGAGTAATGGAAAGAGTATAGGAGGTGATCAGAAAGATAACACCTCAACTTGCACAAGACAAGTGAAGAAATACACTCAGAATGGTAAGGAAATGGCCTCTCTCTGAACTGCGTCCAAGTTGCCGGAGAATTGCTGTGTTGCTGCTACTGCTGGAATCAAGTGAGGATTTGGGGCTGTTCCCCTCCTCAGAAAATGTTGAAACTCTGGAATCAGCCTTTGCTCAATAGACCCAGAAAAGCCTGGAAAGCTTTTCTAAAATAGCTGACCCCTGAAAACCACCCCCTTGAGGATCTACGCTATCCCTCAGGGCTCTACGCTGCCACTGAAGAGAATCCTCCAAAACTTTGCCCAAGACTCTGCCAAAATCCTCCAATATGCAAGGGTTGATCCCTTACTCAATCTCCAAGCTCAAATCCTCCACATAAACCCAATCCGGAGCTCCTACCAAAGTCGTCCTCCTCTCTCGAGATTGTGCAGTCATCAAAATGCTCAGTTCTTCCTCAACTCCAAAGATCAATCCTCCTGCAAAACACTGATGAAACTACCTTGCCTGAGCAGGCACTCGAAGTCCCCCAGGGCTAAGGGTGAGATCTTTGAACGGAGACACTCAATGCACTAAATAGTGTTGCAGACAGGCTAAACAGGCAGCGTGCTCTAAGTCGAAGTGACTAGCTCAAATGCAACATAATCGAATGCCAAAATGAGGAGGCTCCTCTCTCCTTTATAGCGTTGGCCTCTCTCAAAACCCTAAGGCCCACCTCCTCCAACATAGCCTCTCTCTTGCCGCGAGCTCCTCTCCATCTGCACAGTCCCTCCAGTCTACGTGGGCCCCTTTCTCTACGTGGTCCTTTGGCCCCCTTGGCTCCCCTTTTAAGTTACAACGTTGTGCTACTAGGGAGTGACTTTATTCAAAAAGTGAGTTATGTCTCTCTTTCCTCACCCTTTTATTTATAAATAACTATAGAAGGCAAAATTGAGCAAAATCAAATATTCCAATTAGCCATGGCTAATTAGGAATATTACAGTCTCCCCCGGCAAAATGTTGCTTGTCCTCAAGCAACTGAAGTGATGGATGCTACAAAATTTCCTCACTCTCCCAAGTGGCATCCTAATCCGGTAAATTCTTCGACCTCACCAAGAATTCCCGGACCGTCCTGCTCCGCAACTGCCTCTCCCTGGTATCAATAATAGCCTCTGGCTGCAACACCAAATGCCCCTCATAATCCCTAGGTGGTAGCTCATCTGTCACTGTCACCTACTGCCCCAATGCCTTCTTCAGGCATGGTACATAAAAAACGTTATGAATCTTGCTGCCTTGGGGCAACTCCAACTCATACGCAACCTATCCAATCCTGCGTATCACCCTGTATGGCCCATAAAAGCGGGGCTTGAGCTTCTCAGCCCCCTTCGGCTTCAGTGATGACTGTCGGTATGGCTGTAATCGTAGGTAGACCAAGTCCCCTACCTCAAATTGTGTCTTCACCCGACCCCTATCAGCATACAGCTTCCAGTCAAACCTCCCTATCAATCTCCTGGTGAACTCAGCATATGTCGTCACTATGGAGTGTCCGAGTGTAACCATCCCATGGAACCACCAGTCCTGGGCCTCACCATCCAAATGTAATGTCGCCACCTTGATAGCCTCTGTCTCCGACATCTGGTTAAGCTGGAAATAGATGTCCAGCTTCTCCACCCAAGACTTTGCCGAACTGTCTAATGAACCATCAAACGTAGGCAAGTGAAATCTACTAGCTGTGCGGTGGGTGTCTCCATCATGATAATGCCCATATCCCCTATGATGGTCGCGGGGTCTACTATCTCGCTGGAGCTGAACAAAGTCTTTGAATGAGAGAGCATCCCTGAACTCCTGCCCATAGGCCTGGTACTCTGCAAAATGCTCACCCATATGACCGGGCTCTGCCTCCTGCTAGGCTCCAGCCCCCGTGTTTGCTCCTAGGAAAGTGGGCATGGTAGAGCATGTAGGGGCATGCGAGGCCATCTGCTGAGTAGTATGACGCTGAGTGGCACCCTGCTCTGACAAATGGTGGGATGTACCCGATCCCTCACCAACCTGGAAAACCCGTGGGTCTTCACGCTATCTAGCCTCCATCGTCATGAATCTCTGCCCCATCACCTCGATCTACCTCGACAGATCCTGCATTGATTTGAGGAGCATGTTCGCAAATCTCTTCCCGTCCTCATCTGCCATCGATCCTCCTGCTCTGCGTCCACCACAGGCTCCTCCTGTTCTGTGTTCACCACAGGCTCCTCCTGTTCTGTGTCCACCACTCGAACACAGTCTCCCTCCCCATAGGTGTTCTCCAACCTACGCTCAATATCTCTGTATTTCCTACCTCTGTAATAGATGTAGGGCTTCTCCCTTGGTGTCATAGACTGCTAGCTCCATACGCTGAGCCAAATCTATGCTCTGATACCACTGTAATATCCCTTTTCAGGGATATCCCTCTAATACAGGCAAATTCCAACCAGAGATGGATTGGGAGGGCGTTTACCGGATATGTTGCCTCTGAGAAGAGGACGAGATCTGGAGGCTACCTGGCCCTTTCCAGACTCTATCTAAGAGTATAGGAGAAAAACACACAAGTGGTATAGTAGCCGGGAAGCTCAAGGAGATAAAAATAATAGTAGTGCAACATACAATAATGGATACACGGAATATAAGCAGATACTCAAGAAATGCAGAGAGAAATGCTAAGCCATTTTATTATACTGAGTAATGGAAAGAGTACAAGAGGTTATCATAAAGATAGCACCTCGACTTGCACAAGGCAACTGAAGAAATACACTCATAATGGTAAGGAAATGGCCTCTCTTTGAACTGCGTCCAAGCTGCCGGAGAATTGTTGTGCTGCTGCTACTGTTGGAATCAAGTGAGGATTTGGGGTTGTTCCCCTCCTCGGAAAATGCTGAAACTCTGGAATCAGCCTCTGCTTAATAGACCCAGAAAAGCCTAGAAAGCTTTTCTAAAATAGCTGACCCCCGAAAATCACCCCCTTGAGGATCTACACTATCCCTCAAGGCTCTGCGCTACCACTGAAGAGAATCCTCCAAAACTCTGCCCGAGACTTTGCCAAAATCCTCCAGTATGCAAGGGCTGATCCCTTGCTCAATCTCCAAGCTCAAATCCTCCACATAAACCCAATCCGGAGCTCCTACCAAAGAGATTGCGTCCTCCTCTCTCGAGACTGCGCAGTCATCAAAATGCTCAGTTCTTCCTCAACTCCAAAGATCAATCCTCCTGCAAAATACTGATGAAACTACCTTGCCCGAGCAGGCACTCGAAGTCCCCTAGGGCTAAGGGTGAGATCTCCGAACGGAGACACTTGATGCACTAAACAGTGCTGCAGACAGGCTAAACAACCAACGTGCTCTAAGTCAAAGTGACTAGCTCAAATGCAACATAATCGAATGCCAAAATGAGGAGGCTCCTCTCTCCTTTATAGTGTTGGCCTCTCTCAAAACCCTAAGGCCCACCTCCTCCAATGTAGCCTCTCTCTTGCCACATGCTCCTCTCCATTTGCATAGTCCCTCCAAGTGTCTATGTGGGCCCCCTTCTCTACGTGGTCCTTTGGCCCCCTTGGCTCCCCTTTTAAGTTACAACGTTGTGCTACTAGGAAGTGACTTTATTCAAAAAGTGAGTTATGTCCCCCTTTCCTCACCTTTTTATTTATAAATAACTATAGAAGGCAAAATTGAGCAAAATCGAATATTCCAATTAGCCATGGCTAATTAGGAATATTACATCGGGAATGGCAGTCCATGGGGTAGACTTCAGAGAGGCTCTGACCTTCAGAGACTTTTGCAAACTCAAGCAGAACGAGAAGTGGAAAGGCTATGGTACGCAGAACTATGTGCTACATCGTTCTATTGTGAAAATGTATTTTCTTACATATGATGGCACTACCAAGTGCACAACATGTGCTTGGGTAGAGAAGTTGGACACATACTTCCAACTGAATCAGATGACAGAGGTAGAGGCCATCAAGATGGCCACGTTGCACTTGGAGAGGGAGGCACACTATTGGTTGTTTCATGGTTTTTCCACTCTGGGGCATGCTAGTGTGACCTCCTATCAGGACTTCACATAGAGAGTAGCGGAGCGCTTTGATCGGAAGGATCCAGAGGCTCACCTCAGGGAGTTGACCCAGCTCAGACAGACAAGGCATCTAGAGCATTATATCTCGAAGTTTTTGAGGGTCCCATTCATGGTACCTAATTTGTCAGATGCGAGGAGAGTATATACATTTGTAGAGGGGTTGACAGAGCCATTGCGAGGATTGGTGAAGTCTTGCAAAACATCTACTCTTTTGGAGATAATATCTTGCACTCGGGATTTGCAGGGTGATATCCCCAAGGCCCGAGCACCATTTCCTTCACGCACTCCCTACCCTCAGAAGGGAAATGACGCTAGAGCACCCACAACGCAGAGATTAGCTCAAGGGCGGGGTCAATTGGATGACGAGACTAGGAGAGACCTCAGGAGGAGGAAGTTGTGTTTTTCATGCTGAGAGCCTTGGGCACCTAGTCATCGGTGCAGAACAGGGAAGACCCATTACATCGAGGTCTTCTTGAACAGTGATTAGGAGGATGATGAGGAGTTGGAGTTTGGTGGCAGAGACGACGAGGATCCAGTAGGGAGAGGACCACCACCACCACCACCTTAGAGAGGAGCATCTTTTGCACCAGTCGGGGGAGTCCTAGCTTCTTTGCGTAGGATTACCAAATTTTTGACCATGAGGATCAAAGGTGCAGTGTAGGGGCAACATGTTTCAGTCTTGGTAGATAGTGGGGCCACCCACAATTTTATTGATGCTCAGACGGTCCAGAGGAGGGGCATCACCACTACAGAGTTTGAAGGGATTTCAGTCCTAATACTAAGAGATAGGACGATGCAGTGCACTCGATATGTCCCTGCTCTCATAGTGACAATGGGGAACTACTAGATGACATAACACTTTTTCGTGGTTGATGTACCAGACACCAATGTGGTGCTGGGTGTCCAATGGTTGTATTCCCTTGGTCGAGTTAACACCCATTGGAAACAACTGGTGATGGAGTTTGCTGGACTGAATGGCAAGTCGATGGTTTTTAGGGGCATGCATTCGTACCCACCTCAGACAGTTTCGGTCCACTGGATGGAGGTCGATTTGAGGCATGGAGACATAGCATGGGCAATAGAGCTGAGGATTTCAGAGGCTGGGGGAAAGACTACACCACCACATACATACAGGTAGTATTGGATAGATATGTAGTCTTTGGAGATATACTATCGGGGCAACCACTTGACAGGGGATTCGAGCACACTATAGATGTAATGTCCCTTCCTAAATTATTTTGGAACAGGATTAATCTCTACATTTTGAGACCAATTTTGGAGGTGATGTGGCCCATTCGATTTTATTAGGAAGCTAGACTTAGTAGAAGTTATTACTGTGTGTTTAAGTTATAGGTGGGGGCCACCCACACTAGGAGAATATTTATTCCCTAGTTCTATTTGCATGGAGGGGAAATTAATGGTTGAGAGAGGGACCCGCGATGGAGGGAAAATGGAGGGAAAAGTGCTCCATGAAATCTATATAAGGAAGGAAACTCTCCTCAGTTCAGGTGTCATTATGGGCATTTTGAGTTCTTGGTCATGCCTTTTGGTTTAACCAATGCCCCGACTACTTTTCAGTCATGCACAAACCATGTGTTCCTAGGCCATTTGAGGAGGTTTGTACTGGTATTCTTTGATGACTTTTTGTTCTACAATAGGACACGGGAGGAGTACATGCAGTACTTAGAGACAGTGTTGCATATATTGGAGCAACAATTCTACGCCAAGATGTCCAAGTGCGAGTTTGGGCTGACATAGATGCTTTACTTGGGACACATCATAGGTGCAGATGGGGTCAACGTGCACAAGGAGAAGATTTGGGCCATTCGGGATTGGCTAGAGCCCCGAGATGTGACAACGTTGAGAGGATTTTTGGGCATCTGTACCTATTATCAAAAGTTCGTGAAGGGCTTCTCACTGTTGGCAACACCCCTATGTTTGATGGCTCATCAAACAGTTCGGCAAAGTCTTGGGTGGAGAAGCTGGACATTTATTTCTAGCTTAACCAGATGTCAGAGGCAGAGACCATCAAGGTGGCAACATTGCATTTGGATGGTGAGGCCCAGGATTGGTGGTTTCATGGGATGGTTACACTAGGGCACTCCACAGTGACAACATATGCCAAGTTTACCAAGAGACTGATGGAGCGATTTGATCGGAGGGATCCAGAGCAGCATTTTGTTGAGCTGACGAGGCTCAAGCAGACAGGGATCCCAAAGACCTACATTGCAGATTTCTTGAGGGTCTCCGTGATGGTGCCGGACCTATCTACGACACAGAGGGTCTATATGTATGTTGAAGGGTTAGCAGAGCCACATTGGGGTTTAGTCCGATCCACTAGACCAGCCACACTCCAAGACGCTATCAGCAAGACCTGGGACTTACAGGATGTCTTACCCAAGACCCGAACACCTTACCCCCAGAGACAGACTTTTCAGTCTGAGGGGAAGGATGTGAGGATTCCTCCTCCAAAGGGGAATCTAGGACAAGTACAACTTGACGACAATGCCAGGCGGGAGCTGAAGAAGAAGCGGTTGTGCTTCACCTGTCAGGAGCCATGGGCACCATGACATAGATGTGCTGCCGGCAAAGCACATTTTATTAAGGTCTTCTTTGAGAGCAGTGGAGAAGAGGATGATGAGGAGGATGTGGAGGCAGGAGATAGCCATACCATACAGGGACCTTTGCCACCTTCACCACCAGCAACAGGTGGTGCATCTTTTGCACCCACCGGAAGGGCCCTTGCAGCGTTGCAGGGAGTTCCCAAATATCTGACGCTACGCATACGAGGGACAGTACGTGGCCAACGCGTATTAGTTTTGGTTGATAGTGGGGCAACCCACAACTTCATCGATGCACAGATGGTTGAGTGGAGAGGTATTCAGACAGAGAGCTTCGATGGGTTTTCAGTATTGGTCCCAGGAGATCAGATCATGACATCTGCTCGTTATGTTCCGGAGCTTTCGGTGATGATGGGCACCTACACATTGACTGACCACTTTTTCGTGGTCGATATTCCAGACACCAACATGATATTGGGTGTCCAGTGGCTTATTACTCTAGGGAAGGTCACGACGGATTGTAAGACCCTAGAGATGGAGTGGGATGATGAGAAGACTGGGAGGCATGAGAAGATACAGGGACAGCACACATATCCGCCTCAGACTATGTTGGCTCATCGGATGGAGGCAGTCTTCCGGAAGGGAGACATAGAGTGGGTAGTGGAGCTGCGTGCATCAGAGGCAGGGACTACAGGGCAGACGGTACATCCAGAGATCCAGTCCATCCTTGATTGGTATGCCATAGTGTTTGGAGAGATTCCACCAGGACAGCCACCGGATCGGGGGTTTGAGCACACTATCGAGCTTGAGCAGGGCATCCAGGCAGTGATCACCACCCCCTATAGAGCACCCCAAGGCTTGTCGGGATGAGATTGAGTGGGCTATCCAGGAGTTGCTGGCACTCGGGCACATTCGTCCGAGCACGAGTCCCTTTGCTTCTTCTGTGGTGTTGGTGAAGAAGGACAGTACATTGAGGATGTGCATTGACTACAGGGCCCTGAACAAGAAGGCCCTGAAGAACAGGTACCCATACCCAGGATCGATGAGTTGATGGACGAGTTGAGGGGAGCACGATTCTTCTCAAAGATTGATTTGAGATCTGGGTACCATCAGATTTGTGTGAGGGAGCAAGATATTCCCAAGACTGCCTTTAGGTGTCACTATGGGCACTTTGAGTTCTTGGTGATGCCTTTTGGGCTAACCAACGCCCCAGCTACATTTCAGTCCTGCATGAATCACATCTTCTGTAGTCATTTGAGGAAGTTTATGTTGGTATTTTTCGATGATATTCTCATTTACAGTAGGACTTGGGAGGAGCATCTCCAGCACATTGGACAATATTGCGTATCTTACAAGAGCAACAGTTCTATGCCAAACTCTCCAAGTGTGAGTTTGGGTTGACAGAGATGTTGTATCTGGGACACATCATAGGGGTGGACGGAGTGAGGGTCCACGAGGAGAAGATCAGGGCCATTAGGGAATGGCCAAAGCCGAGAAACGTGACAGAACTTCGAGGATTCCTTGGCATTTGCACTTACTACCAGAAGTTCGTCAAAGGTTTCTCACAGCTCGCTGCACCCCTGACAGATTTGACGAAGAAGGGGGCATTCAGTTGGTCAGATACAGTGCAGCGAGCCTTTGACAGGCTCAAGGAGGTTATGAGCAGCTGCCCAGTGCTTGCGTTGCCCGATTTTATGTAGACATTTGTCTTGGAGTGTGATGCGTTGGGAGAGGGGATTGACGCAGTATTGATGTAGGGAGGTCACCCTATAGCATTTGAGAGCCGGAAGCTCCTTTTGCACGAGAGGTTGTATTCCATATACGACAAGGAGATGTTGGTTATCATGCATGCATTGGCTAAATACCAGCAGTATTTGGTAGGCAACAGGTTCAGGGTGAGGACTGATCACAACAACCTCAAGTTCTTTTTGGAGTAGAAGCAGCTACAGGAGAGGCAGCAAAAGTGGATCAGTAAGATCCAAGCATATGACTTTGACATTGAGTATGTCAAGGGTAAGAACAACGTGGTAGCAAATGCCCTTTCACGTAGACCAACGACGTTGTCTCTTATGAGCTTGGATACAGATTGGAGGGCTCGACTCTTAGTAGAGTACTCCAAGGATAGGTTTGCATGTGAGGTTCTGGATGGGCAGGTGGCAGATGACAGGTACAGGGTGGTCGATGAGATCATCTATTACAGGGGCCGGATCTTGTTGATTGAGGGGTCTTAGCTCAAGAAGAAGGTACTCTAGGCATCACACGATTCACCTTTGGCAGGACATCAGGGGTTTACCAAAACCTACAGGGCCATTAGAGGAGGGTTCTCATGGAAGGGCCTCAAGGAGGACGTGCTCCAGCACATCCGGGAGTGCGATGTTTGCCAGAGGAACAAGGGAGAGATGAGCCATCGCGCGGGTTTATTATAGCCTCTTCCCATTCCGGAGGGGAAATGGGAGAGCATTTCGATGGACTTCATCACAGGGTTGCCCACGATACAGGGCAAGGATTGTATCTTTGTCATCGTTGATCGACTGACGAAGTACGCACATTTCTTTGCCATATCTGCACACTATACGACAACATAGGTGGCCGAGCTGTTCTTCAGGGAGATCTTCAGGCTACATGGTCTTCTTAAGACCATCGTCAGTGATAGGGACATCCGTTTCATGGGCGGGTTTGGCAGGAGCTTTTCCGGTTGGTGGGGACGGAGTTGACATCGAGTACCGGCTATCACCCACAGACGGATGGGCAGACGAAGATAGTTAACAAGTGGCTGGAGGGCTACTTGCGTAACTATGTCAGTGGGCAGCGAGCATGGTTGAAGTGGCTGCATCTGGGGGAGTACTGCTACAATACTTCACATCACATGTCCATTGGTATGTCACCATTCTATGCCTTATATGGGTATCATCCTTTATCTTTGTCGACGTGATGTTTGGTGATCCGGATTTAAACAGGAACGCAATAGATTACAGAGATAACCATAAATACAGAGATGCGATAACCATGAATAAAGAGATGCAGCGGAAATAATACTTCATTTCATTAATGGAAAATATCGAAATAGGCTTACAACCAGAAATGGAAAGAAACCAGCTAGGGTGATGGCAGCTTATATCTGAGAAGAGATGTGGCGGCTACATGCCTCCAAACTGTTCCAAACTTGTGTTACAATGAGGCTCGAAGGCCTATTTATCATTGAGAAACAATGGAAA
>APFE030608704.1:0-15648 GCA_000404065.3 Pinus taeda | reverse complement strand
CTCTCCGAGGACTACGACGGAAAAGACGATTTTTAGTCATGGAAAATCGCTGGCGGTAGATTTCCCAAAAAACGTCGTTTAGGGCCTCAAAACGGCTCCGGAAGTTCAGGACCCGAAAAAACTGCTAAAAATAGTAAATTGTGCTACAATTACAGAAACTGAAAAACTGAAAGAGACGGTTGCGGGGGGTCCAAATGGGAGAGGTGGGTGGCCACCAACATCCACCTGGATCATTTGGTGATAGCAGGACTCCTAGAGCCAAGATTTCGATCCAAGAGAGCTCTCAAGGATAACATGGCTACAACGTAGAACTAGCAGAAGCTGTATGCCGACAGGGGTCGAGTGGAGAGGCAATGCGAGGTAGGGGACATGGTCTACCTACGATTACAGCCATACCGACAGTCATCACTGAAGTAGAAGGGGGCTGAGAAGCTCAAGCCCTGCTTTTATGGGCCATACAGGGTGATACAGAGGATTGAACAGGTTGCATATGAGTTGGAGCTGCCCCAAGGCAACAAGATTCATAACATTTTTCATGTATCATGCCTGATGACAGATGAGCTACCATCCATGGATGATGAGGGGCATTTGGTATTGCAGCCGGAGGCTATCATTGACACTAGGGAGAGGCAGCTGCGGAGCAGGACGGTCCGGGAATTCTTGGTGAGGTGGAAGAATTTGTTGGATGAGGATGCCACTTGGGAGAGTGAGAAGATCTTATAGCATCCATCACTTTAGTTGCTTGAGGACAAGCAACATTTTGCTGGGGGAGACTGTAAGATTCCTAATTAGCTATGGCTAATTGGAATATTCGATTTTGTTCAATTTTTGCCTTCTATAGTTAATTGTAAATAAAAAGTGAGGGAGGGGGAACATAACTCACTTTAGAATAAAAAGTCACTTCCTAGGTAGCACAACATTGTGACTTAAAGGGGAGCCAAGGGGGCCAAAGGGGGACGCAGAAATGGAGACCACGCAAACACATGGAGGAACTACGCAGGGAGAAAAGAACACTTGGCAAGAGGGGAATCACGCAGGAGGAGGTGAACCTAGGGATTGTGAGAGGCAGAGGCTATAAAATAGATAGGAGCCCCCTCATTTTGGATCATTCAGTTATGTGCATTTTGAGTTAGTCGTTTCGACTTCTGAGCACGCTGGTTGTTTAGCTAGTCTGCAGCACTGTTCAGTGCATCGAGTATCTCCGTTCGGAGATCGCACCCTTAGCCCCGGGGGACTTCGAGTGCTTGCTCAGGAAAGGTATTTCCATCAGTATTTCAGCAGTAGTTTTCTTATCATTTTAGCAACAGTTTCATCAACTTTTTGGAGGACTGCGCAACACTTGGAGAGGAACGCAGATTGAGCAGGGGTCCAGCTCTTGTCTCATTGGAGGATTTTTGGCAGGGCTTCAAGCAGTATTTCAGGCAGAGTTTAGAGGGGTTTTCTTCAGTGGCAGTGCAGGACATTGAGGAACTGCGCAGAACCCTAAGGGGGTGTTTTTCGGGGGTCAGCCATTCCAGGAAAGCTTTCTGGGTTTTTTTGGGTTTCTTGAGTAGAGCCCGAATCCAGAGTTTCAGCTTTTTTTGAGGAGGGGAGCAGCCCCAAATCATCATTTGTTTCCTAGCAGCAGCAGCAACATCCATGCAGAGAGGCCATTCTTGTCATTCTGAGAGTATTTCTTCACTTGCCTTGTGCAAGTCGAGGTGCCATCTGTCTGATCACCTCTTGTACTCATTTTATTACTCAGTATAATAAAATGGCTTAGCATTTTCTCGCTGCATTTATTGTGTATCTGCTTATATTTCCGGTTTACATTATTATATGTCGTTCCACTGTTATTTTATCATTTCTGGGTTACTATATCATTTGCACATATTTGGTTGGGATTTCGCTGGGTTTGAGGAATATTCCAGGTTAGGGATATTACAGACATCGAGATGTAGTCAGACGGACTACAGGCAATGAGGGGCAGGATCCTCGAGGTACCCAACCTCTTAGATTAGACCTTGCTACGGGAGCCCTAAAGAGTAGCAGTGCTGGCGGATGTCAGTAGATACAGATGCGGATGGAGCGACAAAGGAAGCTATAGTACAGGATTCCCAAGACAGCGTGAGGCAACAGTGTGAGAAGCATGGGAGTGTTGCACTAGTGCAAGATGGCACAAAGAGGTGTGCAACAGTGCGAGATGCACAGAGTTGTTGCAGCAGCGCAGAGGTGAGAGAGGGAGCACTTGTCAGTGACAGAGGGAGCTTCAACATCAGGAGTGTTTCTAGCCTAACGAAGGTATTAGAGTTGGGAGATCAGTTACTTACTTCTCAGTAATTGAGTTGCAGTGCAGCAGTGGGCAGCATGATGCAGCGTGATGAGAGGGGTTGTAGTGCATATGCAGCAGTCGCAGTGGCAGGGCCATGGGCAACAACATGGATGCAAAGGGAGTTGCAGTAGCGATGCAACAGTGGCAGTGGCAGGGCCATGGGTAGCAATACAAGATGCAGCAGTCCAGATGATGGGCAACAGGCCTAGCATCAGCACAAGGACCAATGCCGAATGATCAGGGTGATACTCAGTGAGGAGTATTGCTAGGGCACAGTCCTTGCTAAGAGGGAATGTTGATTTGGGGTGGCATCGGATGTGCTCTAGCCACGAAAATTGGTGGAGAGGCTAAAGCACGAGATCTCCAATACTGAGAAATGGTTTGGACAGATTTTAGATAGTTTAGGAGATATTAAAATAATTAATATTTTTAATGGAGTCTCTAAGTCTAAACTTAGGGAAAATAAAATATGAATGTGAATTAATATAAAATTGTATTAGAATGGTCCAAAAGTCATGGATGAAGCCAGATCTAATCTTAACCGTTGATTAGGGACTTAATCTCGGTCGTTGATTTGTCAACGAGAAACGTATAAGAGGAGGCTTGAGGGTCACTTGGACACACCAAGAGATCAAGATTTCAACTTTCTGGGGCTGGGTTTGTTGAGAAAGTTGAGAGAGTGCTCAGAGTTGCAGCTGAGGGGCAGTGAATACAGAAGCAGAGAGGTAGAGATAGCATCAGGAGGATCAGCGTAGTAGCCAGAGAGAGGGACGCAGAAGCAACCAAGGGTTCACGCAGAGCCAGCTAGGGCTCACGCAGAGGCAGCCAGGAGCTACGCAGTGCCTCAGAGGGCCAGCGTGGGTGACGCAGAGGGCCAGAGGACTGACACTGGGCTAATGCTGGGCCAAAGAGAGGCTGACACTAGGGTCTCGTGGGGCAGATTGGAGCTGTGGAGCTACCGAAGTGTTAATCCGAGGTTTCAGCCGAAATATCTACTTTCGAGTAGAGAGGTACTACTGCCAAGATTTTTCTTTGTTGGGTGAGCCGGATTTGGCACCCAGATTGTATTTTGAAGCTGCTTAATAAATCAAACCCTCAGATTGCTGCACCAGTTTTCTCGCATTGGGCTTTTCCGTGGACATTAGTCCAAAAACAACAGTGTCACTTGTGTGCTTGTTTCAATTTCCTTCAATAAATGATCTGTAACGTGTTGAGCATGCACTTGTATTTATTTCCAGTATTTACATGGTATATAACTTGTTAATTAACAAAACAAGTAGGTAGGAATAAATCCGAAAGTACATGAAGGGTTTCTAACGGGTTAGACTTAGAAATTCCAACATAACCTCATCCATCAGCGCATCAATGCATCAATGCACAGGATGGGGTATCTGTTGATTTGGGGCAGCATCGAATGTGCTCTAGCCATGAAAATTAGTGGAGAGGCTAAAGCACATGAGATCTCCAAGATGCAGAAATGGTTTGGGGAAATTTTGCCTGCTGAAGGAGATATAAAAATAAATAATATTTTTAATGGGTTCCTAAGTCTAAACTTAGGAAATAAAAATATTAATGGGTATTAATATTAAACTAGGTTAGAAGGTTTTAAATGACATGGATCAAGCCAAATCTAATCTTAGCGGTTGATTAGAGATGTAATCTCCGCTGTTGAAGACTCAACAGAAAAAGTATAAGAGGAGGCTTGAGAGTCAGTTGGAGACACACCAAATTGATCAGTCAATTCGATTTTCTAGAGCGGGGTTTGCTAAGAGAAATCGAACCAGTGATCAGAGTTGTAGCGAGGGGCAGTGAGTGCATAGTAGAGAGGCAGAGATATTGCCGGAAGATCAACATAAAGGCAAACGCAAAGCCAGCAGGAGCCACGCAGAGGCTAGAGAGATTGCATGAGGGCCAAAGGGCCTGCGTGAGTGATGCAGAGGGCCAGAGAGGTTGTGCGGAGCCTCAGAGGGTTGACGCAGAGGCCAGGAGCGTTGACATAGTGCATCAGAGAGGCATTGGAGAGAGTTTCGTGGAGCAAACTTTCAGAATATCTGCTTTCGAAGAGAGGTATTATTGCCAAATAGATTTCTTTGTCAAGTGAGCCAGTCGGCACCCAGTTGTACTCAAGAAAAGTTTCTTAATAATAAAACCCTTAAATTGTTACACCAGTTTTTCCAAGCTGGGTTTTTCTAGGGACGTTTGTCCAAAAATAACAGTGTTCCTTATGTGTTTGTGTATTTCTTTTAATTGATGATCTGTAGATGGTTGAGATTGCATTGTGTTTATTTCGATATTTATATGGTTAAATAACTTGTTCAGTAATTAAACAAGTAGGTGAAATAAACCAGATAGTGTAGCAAATATTCTAACGGGTTAGACTTAGAAATTTCAACATGGTATCAGAGCGTTGCAGATCACAGGAGGATTAAAGGCACCAGTGTAATCGAAGAATTTGCAACAGAAACAACTGTCCCGAGTGACAGAAGTTGTTCCTAAGAAGAAAGCAACAAAGAAGGGGTGACGCAGAGGGCCTGTGTCATGAGTTCGAGCTAGAGAAGGGGCCAGCACAGAAGCAGTGAGGCAGAAAAGGCTCATGAAGAGCCACATCATCTTGCTCGGCCAAGTAGGAGTGACACAGTTGGCTAGTGGAGTGATTCAGCCATTGCTGGGATTGCGCAGAGCCTAGAGGCTCAGTTCTTCAGTTGTTGGGGCATAGGAAGCTGTGGGCAGATTGTGGAGTGTGAAGTTGGTGGGGTGTTGTTGTTGTCGAGGTAGAACAATACCTAACGAGACAGAACCAAGGTAGAGGGAGTCGCTACCTAGGCGGATTTCTAGCCAAGAAATCTAGATCAGTGTTGTAGGAGCAAAGGAGATTGGAGAGGTATGATTCGACTGTTGGCAGAAGGATTTCCAAGAGGGAAATCGAGACTCAGAGGGAGTCTAGTAGAGAACTTCTAGGAGGGAAGTAGAGACTCAGAGGGAGTCGAAGAGAGAACTTCCACGAGGGAAGTAGAGACTCAAAGGAGTTGAAAAGAAGAGCAGAGATGGCCATGAATGAACTGAGGGATCAAGGCAGGCTGGACAGGGCATCCAACTTTGTCATCTGGAAGGCCAGGATCCTATCTGTTCTAGATAGACATCGAATCAAAGCCTTCGCCTTGAGAACCGTGGTTATCCCAGTTGACCCAGCTGATAACGAAAAGTATGAGGATGCAATGTCCAAGGCAAAGTGCATAATCCTTGGAGGGGTTAAGGATCATGTAGTTCAGCACATTGCCGAGAAGAATATGACAAAGGAGATGTGGGACACCTTGACGACATTGTATCAGGGCACTTCTGTGCAGAGGAAGATGCTACTAGAGAATCATCTGCAGTCATATCAGATGCAGAAGGGGGAGTAGATAGATCACTTCCTCAGCAAGTTGCAAGAGATTTGGGACCAACTGACTTCCATAGGGGCCACGCCGGATCAAGAGTTAATGTTGAGGACTTCCCTGAACACAGTCTTCGAGGAGTGGGAGACATTCGTCCAAAGCATTTTGGGCAAAGCAAATCTTCCAGATTGGGAAGAATTGTGGGCAGCTCTTCGCCAAGAAGAGATCAGACAGCTGACCAAGGCGCGAAGTAGAAGCAAAGGAGCCTGGTTCAAGAAAGAGGAGGAAGAGGATGCGACTCTGGCATCTGTGGGGCAGCAAGGGAAGAGGAAGAAAAAGGACTTCCCCAAGATAAAGTGCTTCAAATGTGGGGAGTTGGGCCATTATGCAACCTAGTGTCCGAGGAAGAAGAATAAGGGAGAGATGTCTGACTCCAAGGTAGCGCCAGCTAAGGCAGAGAAGGAGGTAGAGGATGATCCAAGGCAGTGCCAACTAAGGCGGAGAAGGAGGTAGACAATGATGACGATTGTGCCATGAATGCTCATGTACCTCTAGAGAAGAGGTGGGGTGACATCGAGCTGTAGTCAATAGGACTACAAGAGATGTGGGGCAGGATACTTGAGGTACCCAGACTCTTGGATCATATCCAGCTACGGGAGCCCTGAAGTGATAGCAGCAGGGTGGCGGATGCCGGTAGAAGCAAATGCGGATGGAGCGGCAGAATAGTGCTAGAGTGCAGTAGTCCCTGGCAGCGCAGAGAGGGTTGCAGCAGTGCGAGAGGCATAGAGGAGGTTGCAGTAGTGCAGGAAGGCACAGAGGTGCTTGCTACAGTGCAGATGCAATGTTGGGAGAAAGGACCAGCAACAACATGGATGCAGAGGGAGCTGCCATACAGATGTAGCAGTGGTAGTGGTAGATCCATGGGTAGTAATACAGGATGTAGGAGTGCAGAAGATGTTAGGCAGGAAGGCCAACCATTAGCACAGGTACCGATGCTGGATGATCAGGGTGATGCTCAGTGGTGAGCATTACTAGAGCACATTCCTCGCTAAGAGGGAATGTTGATTTGGGGTAGCATCAGATGTGCTCTAGCCTTGAAAATTGGTGGAGAGGATAAAACACATGCGATCTCCAAAACCCAGAAATGGTTTGCGGAAATTCTTCCCAGTGAAGGAAATATTAAAATAATTAATATTTTTAATGGGTTCTTAAGTCTAAACTTAGGAAATAAAAATATTAATGGGTATTAAACTATTAATATAAAGCTGGGTTAGAAGGTTCTAAATGACATGGATCAAGCCAAATCTAATCTTAGTCGTTGATTAGAGATGTAATCTCGACCGTTGAAGACTCAACAGAAAAGGTATAAGAGGAGGCTTGAGGGTCAGTTGGAGACACACTATATTGATCACTCAGTTCGATTCTCTAGAGCGGGGTTTGCTAAGAGAAATCAAACTAGTGATCAGAGTTGCAATGTGGGGCAGTGAATGCATAGCAGAGAGGCAGAGATAGTGCTGGAAGACTAGCGCAGAGGCAGAGAGACAGACGCAGAGCCAACAGGCCAGAGTGACTGCACAGAGGGCCAAAGGGCCAGAGAGGCTGCACAGAGCCTTAGAGGGCTGACGTAGAGGCTAGGAGGGTTGACGCAGTGCCTCATAGAGGCGTTGGAGAGAGTTTCGTGGAGCAGACTTTCAGAATATCTGCTTTCGAAGAGAGGTATTACTGCCAGATAGATTTCTCTGTCGAGTGAGCTAGTTGGCACTCAGTGGTACTTAAGAAAAGCTGCTTAATAATAAAACCCTCAGAACTGTTGCACCGGTTTTCCCAAGTTGGGTTTTTCCGAGGATGTTTGTCCAAAAAAAATGGTGTCCCTTGTGTGTTTGTCTATTTCAATTAGTTGATGATCTGTAGATGGTTGAGACTGCATTGTATTTATTTCGGTATTTATATGGTTAAATAACTTGTTCAGTAATTAAACAAGTAGGTGAAATAAACTAGATAGTGCATGAAAATTTCTAAAGGGTTATACTTAGAAATTTCAACAGTATTGGTTCCTCAAAGACTTCTTGTTGAGTGCCCTATAATCAATGCACATGCGCAAAGTCCCATCCTTCTTTTTCACCAGAACAATTGATGAAGCGAAGGGGCTAGAACTTGGCCTAATGTTCCCCAACGCCAGCGACTCCTTTATGGCACTCTCAATCTCGTCCTTGTAGGCCTTGGGATGCCTATAAGGACTGGTGATAACTACCTTGTAATGTTCCTAAACAAGAATGTAAGTGATATACAATGCATGCAAACAATCCAACAATCAGAAAAACGAAATATACATTAAGCACCCATGGAAACACTAGAAATAGATAACTGTTGAGCCATTTTATTACTTCTTCAGGAGCAGGTATGTTCTATGCTTAGAGCAATTTATTTCAATTTTCACAGTTAGCTCAATATCTTTTCCAGATTAGCAATCACATCAGCATTAAAGTAAACTGCAGATAGAACATAAACATAAATCGCAGAAAGCAAGCCAAGACAAGAGGACACAAGATGTGGCGCTAGCCAAGGACAAACCCCAGTGTGGGGAAACCCTTGATCAATTCTTCTTCTATGTTCTTCAATAGTTCAACAAAGAGAGAGAGATAGTACATTTACAACAGAAGTCAACACATTGACTTTCTATATCTACATGAGATCAGTTGAAGACATGCTCCTTCAACTGATTCTCCAAGGTGACTCCTTCACCTATCATAGTGTTGCATCTCGTCCACTTGCTGCACCTCACCGTGCTGCACCATCACTGATCTGTACTCAATGACTACTATGTTGCACTTCATCATCAGTTGCACCTGTCACTGTGTTCCACCCAATCATACACTTAAGGAATACTCAATACATCATCATCATCATGCCGCAATATCTTGTTGCTACATCATGCTGCTGCAATACTTCTGTTGCTCCATCACGCTGCAATACCTTGTTGCTACATCATGCTGCTGCAATTGTATATCAGCCTTAGCTATTTGCTATGGCTTGCAGCCTAGCAAAGCAGCTAGGATATAGTTCTAGATTCCTTCAAGCAGATCCAAATTAGACAATCCTTAATTAGGACACGTTGTCATTTACAACAAATCATGATAGCAATACAAGACTACTAATGAGCCTCTCTTAACTGCAGATAAGAGCTGCGTAATAAGACTTCCTCCATGACAGCTTCTAAACAGTGATAGTCCTCTTCCACGCTGGAAGTTCCCCTACTCTTGGTCTTAGAATAGAGACCCTTTTTGTTACCAAAAGGTTCCTTCTTCTTGTTGCATATAAGAGCTTTCCAAACTAATTTTTCCGCTAGCGTATAGAAGTCTTTATAAGGGTCAGAACATCAATTAGGGCTCTTTAGAACATCGTATCAGGCCTTCACAGGCTGATGGTTAAGGCCTCTCGCTCTGCGTCTTAGCTCACCCTTTAGGACTGCGGCTAGGGTAATATAGGATAGCAGCTAGGGCTAGACATGAATCCCTTCTTGCTACGTATATACCCTCATGGATTGCGGTCTAGGGAAACCTGAAGTGTTGCGGCTAGGAGACTACGTTAAGGTCATCTCCATAGGGTCATCACCATGATAACATTAGGTTGCAGCCATGATTCCTTCAGGACAAAGCTTAGGTCTCTTTGCGTTTAGGGCATAACAACATTAGAACCCTTGTTCCATGATTGCGTTGAGGAGGCTTCAGTGTTAGGGCTTTATTTCCATGCCAGCGTAGGTGTTTCTCCATGATAACAATAAGGCTTCTTCCATAACTGCATTTAGATCTAGGGCATGTTATCTTAAGGCAACGTATATCCTAGGGCACTCCCTCTAGATCTCATCTTCATCAAACCCAAAATAGGATGAAGAGAGATCACAAGAGTGAGTGTGTGTCAAATGACTTAAAGTCCTCTTCTATTTATACTAAAACATAGAGCACAAGAGGGGGTTATTTTGGTTGCTGGATGACCTTAACGAATTGTCCCATAACACAAATAAATTCATATCTCCATGAAGACTTATTAGAATCAGATGATCTTTAGATCAATCCTACACCTCTCGATGAGGGGATCCAAGAAAAATATCCGCTTCCATTAATAACATGACCCACATGGAGTTTGGCCCTAGCTGCCAATTTTAACACTCCCTCTCAACTAGGGAGAACTCCATCTGTTGATCCATATGTACGACTGTACTATCTCTGCCATCTGTGCCCTGCACTGTTGAGCTCTGTTTAGCTCTGCTGAACCATGAAGAAGAAGAATTGATTGAGAATGTCATACCATTCTCTACTGACACGAAGTCAGTTTCATCTGAAGAGAGTGTCACATCACTCTCACTGACCAAAAGTCAATTTTATTGATCCTAGATCAATATCACAAGATAGTGTCTCAAACCATTCATACTGATCCCAGATCACTGGAGGTCATCCTAGCATAGGGAGTACAGTAGATACAACGATGCTTCCATTGATAGTACTACTATGGTCCCTATCCTCATTTCCTTGCTCATTGACCAAATGAGAGGTACTTCCCATGTGTCTCAGAGTGCATTGGTAGGATGCCTCAGCAGGAGAACTAATCATCCTGTGCACAAGAGAACGAATCATCCTGTCCAGTGGATGCCACAGAGAACTAATCATCCTGTTCCACAGTCGCCATGGAGAATGAATCATCCTGGCCCACAGGAGAACTAATCATCCTGTTCCACAGTCGCCATGGGGTGTCATAGGGGAAGGTTGAACTTTTTACCCTGTACATAGTGCACCACTAGGGGATGGTGAGTCGCCCTGTGGTCAGATGTCGCTCGAGTAAGTACCCCAAGCCCCCCAAAACTCCCAGAGCTCATTGTATGCAACATGTACGACCCTTTTACAAAGGTCTTGTGACTCCAAGTCGTTTGTAAAAATCACAGATTTGATCTTTCCCCGGGGTTTTGACAAAGTGTATGCAACCTGTACATCAATCTCAATGCGATTGAGCTTCCTCGCTCATCGACTTACCATATCCCAGATAAGGTAGTATCTGATGTCTATCTGCTGGAGCAATCATCGAATACGTGTTTTCTCAATAATTGAATCGCCCCTGGTTATCACAAAGAATCGCAGTGGTATTCATCATATGTACAAACAGCTCACTGAAGAGCTTCCTCAACCAGGCAGCTTCATACGAGATCATACTCGTAGCTATATATTCGGTCTCGGTGGTGCTTATATAAACTGACTTCTGCTTCCTGCTCATCCATGATATCGAAGCAGAACCCAAAGAGAACTAGCGCTGAAAAGTGCTCTAGTGATCCTCCACACTGCCTACCAGTCAGCACTTGAATAATCATGTAGTTTCATATTTCCGGCAGTGTATTTCAATGTATGAGAGATTGTGCCTCGAAGATATCATAGAAGATTCTTGGCACCAATCCAATGAGGCTCAACCAAATATGAGCTCACCATGCTAACTGCAAAACATATGTCCAGACGGAAGTTCACCAAGAACATCAACGCAAATGAGTTTATGAAACTCAGAGGCATTTCTCAAATCTGGTCCGACATCACTACCATATAACTTCTAAAAGTTAAGATCCTCGAGGTAGTCACGGGCTTGTAGTTTACCATTCCACATCTGAAATCCAACTCCCTCTTACTTCTGCAAGTGAGAGGGTCTGCACCTGTTTGAAATAGGTCGTTCTCAGAAGGTGTTGGTATGAGAGGTCTATAATCCACAAGCTTCAAACAATGGTTTGGATCGGCTTCACTCTTAGCGAATCTCAGCTTCATCTGAAAACTATCAATCCTCTCATACTATGCCCATGGATTTTTGCTTCAAGCCATAGTGGGCTTTCTTCCACCTGCATACATGAGATTCCTGATCATGAATCTCAAACCCTTCGGGTTGTTCCAAACCTGTGGACCTGCTACATGAGGGGAATGATCCCCTTGTAAGATTTTCCTTTGGTACATCTCAGACATGTACTTTCATGCTCTTTTTGAATTCAGGCATCCCTGTCACCATCTGACTCACGGACCTCCTGTGCTATGTGTCATTGGACATGGTCCCCAATGGACTTCCTGCAACTTGATACAACCCTGAACTCAAAAACATCTTTGAAAATTCTATTTTCAAACATGTACCTTTCCATCAATGAGTGCCGCCATGTAACCTTTGACTTCCATTACCGAAATGGACACCAGGTTCTTCTTGTGATTAGGTACATAAAAGAGATTTTGTAAATGAATTGAGATACCCTCATTCAATTGAGGGGTAACATTCCCTACACCCTTTCCAGGATAGGTGGCATTGGCTCCAAGTATAATCCCATGATTATTTCCATCTCTACCAAATTAGAGAGTGCACACTTCTATCCGATGAAGTGCGTTGAAGCACTACAATCAATAAGCCAGATTTCCAAAGAATCTGAAGGAGAGGGCCAACACAAGATAACGCTTCTTTATGTTATCAAAAAAAACATTTGATTCTTCATACCTGGGGTTCCTTTCTTTCTTTGAAGAGTCGGCCATTTCCTTGCTGACATAGATTACTTGTCATTCTTTTGATCATTGAAGATGTCCCTGAAATGATTGTTATCTTCAACAAGAGATGTGTCTCTGCCATTCGCACACTCCTTCGCGTAATGGCCGAACATATTGCAACCAAGGCATTTGCCTTTCCTTCCACCCTTAGATCTGGACTTCCCTATGAAGTGATCTTTAGGTAGGCCATCAGAAACTTCCGCTACACCATTCTGATAATATTCTCTGCTTCGACTTCACCCTTGGTGAATTTGAAGTGGAATGAGGAATCCACTGATCTTTTTGTCCTTTACCAACTGTCTTCGGTGATTGCTCTTTCACTCTTGCTTGGGCATTGTCTTCACCTCAACTCTGATACCATGTTAATTTTAGGTATGTTCTATGCTTAGAGCAATTTATTTCAATTTTCACAGTTAGCTCAATATCTTTTCTAGATTAGCAATCACATCAGCATTAAAGTAAATTGCAGATAGAACATAAACATATATCGCAGAAGACAAGCCAAGACAAGAGGACACAAGATGTGGCATTAGTCAGGGACAAACCCAAATGTGGGGAAACCTTGATCAATTCTTCTTCTATGTTCTTTAATAGTTCAGCATAGAGAAGATAGTACATTTAGAATAGAAGTCAACACATTGAATTTCTATATTTACATGAGATTAGTTGAAGACATGCTGCTTCAACTGATTCTCTAGGGTGACTCCTTCACCTATCATAGTGCTGCATCTCGTCAACTTGTTGCACCATCACTGATCTGTACTCAATGACTGCTATGCTGCACTTCATCATCAGTTGCACCTGTCATTGTGTTCCACCCAATCATACACTCAAGGCATAATCAATACATCATCATCATCATGATACAATACCTTGTTGCTACATCATGCTGCTGCAATACTTCTGTTGCTCCATCATGCTGCAATGCCTTGTTGCTACATCATGCTGCTGCAATACTTTTGTTCCATCATGCTGCAATACCTTGTTGCTACATTATGCTGCTGCAATTGTATATCAGCCTTAGCTGTTTGCTATGGCTTGCAGCCTAGCAAAACAGCTAGGCTATAGTTCCAGATTCCTTCAAGCAGACCCAAACTAGACAATCCTTAATTAGGCCACATTGTCATTTACAACAAATCATGACAGCAATACAAGACTACTAATGAGCCTCTCTTAACTGCAGATAAGAGCTGCATAATAAGACTTCCTCCATGACAGCTTCTAAACAATGATAGTCCTTCTCTTCCATGCTGGAAGTTCCACTACTCTTGGTCTTGGAATAGAGACCCTTTTTGTTACCAAAAGGTTCCTTCTGCTTGTTGCATATAAGAGCTTTACAAACTAATTTTTCTGCTAGCGTATAGAAGTCTTTGACTGTGTATAAGGGTCATGCTTTGAACATCAATTAGGGCTCTTTAGAACTTCGTATTAGGCCTTCACACGCTGCTGGTTAAGGCCTCTCGCTCTGCGTCTTAGCTCACCCTTTAGGACTATGGCTAGGGTAATATAGGATAGTAGCTAGGGCTAGTTATGAATACCTTCTTGCTGCGTATATACCCTCATGTATTGTGGCCTAGGGCAACCTTAAGTGTTGCGGCTAGGAGACTGTGTTAAGGTCATCTCCATAGGGTCATCACCATGACAACGTTAGGCTGCTGCCATGATTCCTTTAGGACAAAGCTTAGGTCTCTTTGCGTTTAGGGCATGACAACATTGGAACCCTTATTCCATGACTGCGTTTAGGAGGCTTCAATGTTAGGGCTTTATTTCCATGCCAGCATAGGTGTTTCTCCATGCTAACAATAAGGCTTCTTTCATAGCTGCATTTAGATCTAGGGCATGTTATTTAGGGCAGTGTATATCCTAGGGCACTCCCTCTAGATCTCATCTTCATCAAACCCAAAATAGGATGACGAGAGATCACAAGAGTGAGTGTGTGTCAAATGACTTAAAGTCCTCTTCTATTTATACTAAAACGTAGAGCACAAGAGGAGGTTATTTTGGTTGCTGGCTGACCTTGACGAATTGTCCCATAACACAAATAAATTCATATCTCCATGAAGACTTATCGAAATCTGATGATCTTTAGATCAGTCCTACACCTCTCGATGAGAGGGATCCAAAAAAAATATCATCTTCCATTAATAAGATGACCCACATGTTTGCCCTAGTTGCCAATTTTAACACTCCCTCTCAACTAGGGAGAACTCCATCCGCTGATCCATATGTCCAACTATACTATCTCTGCAATCAGTGCCCTGCACTGCTCTGCTTTACTGAGCTCTGCTTAGCTCTGCTTTGCTCTGCTGAACCATGAACAAGAAGAATTGATCGAGAATGTCTCATACCATTCTCTATTGACCCGAAGTCAGTTTCATCTGAAGAGAGTGTCACATCACTCTTATTGACCCGAAGTTAGTTTTATTGATCCCAGATCAATATCACAAGAGAGTGTCTCAAACCACTCATACTGATCCCAGATCAATGGAGGTCATCCTAGCATAGGGAGTATAGTAGATACAACGATGCGTCCATCGATAGTACTACTATGGTCCGTATCCTCATTTCCCTGCTCATTGATCAGATGAGAGGTACTTCCCATGAGTCCCAGACTGCATGGGTAGGATGCCTCGATAGGAGAACTAATCATCCTGTCCACAGGAGAATGAATCATCCTATCCAGTGGATGCCACAGAGAACTAATCATCTTGACCTACAGGAGAACTAATCATCTTGGCCTACAGGAGAACTAATCATCCTGTTCCACAGTCGCCACGGAGAACGAATCATCCTGGCCCACAAGATAACTAATCATCCTATTCCACAGTGGCCACGGGGTGTCACAGGGGAAGGTTGAACTTTTTACCGTGTACATAGTGCATCACCAGGGGATGGTGAGTCGCCCTGTGGTTAGATGTCGCTCCAGTAAGTACCCCAAGCCCCTCAGAGCTCCCAGAGCTCAATGTATGCAACATGCAGGACCCTTTTACAAAGATCTCTCAACGACTCCAAGTCGTTTGGGAAAATCACAAATTTTATCTTTCCTCGAGGCTTTGACAAAGTGTATGCGACCTGTACATCAATCTCAATGCGATGGAGCTTCCTCCCTCATCGATTTGCCATATCCTAGATAAGGTAGTATCTAATGTCTATCTGCTGGAGCAATCATCGAATACGGATTTTCTCAATAATCAAATCCCCCTTGGTTATCATAAAGAATCACAGTGGTATTCATCATATGTACAAACAGCTCACTGAAGAGCTTCCTCAACCAGGCAGCTTCATACGAGATCATACTCGTAGCTATGTATTCGGTCTCGCCGGTGCTTATATCAACCGACTTCTACTTCCTGCTCATCCATGGTATCGAAGCAGAACCCAGAGAGAACCAATGCTGAAAAGTGCTCTAGTGATC
>APFE030608701.1:72536-107333 GCA_000404065.3 Pinus taeda | reverse complement strand
CCTCCATGCGCTTTAAATAGAATTCAGGGACCAATCGGGTGGCAAGCCACGGATCAAGTGTCGGTAATACCGAGGAGAGAATGAACCGTCGGATCACTACATATCGTGACCGTCGGATTGTAAGTTACAAAATGTACACAACGGTAAAGAAACACACTTTACCTAACTCTATACTAGACCAAGTTGAACTTAACTATTTCCTATGTGTCGGAATATCCTAACACCAACTAGACCTCAAACTATTTGGAGGAGTCCCAATAGTGGGTAGTACAATATCGCCTTAACTGTGGTTACACGGAGAGGTAAGTAATATGTCCTTGTTAGTAGCAAGGTCGGGACCTTGCAACAAGTCAAGGAAGGTGCATGAAAGGCTCTAACACATGGAAGGGGGGAAAAGTGCGCCCCTTAGAAACCTGTGATAACACATAGCTTGAAAGGGAATGCATGCATAGAAATACACCACGAGAGGGAAAGCAGGATAGCCAATGATCCAAAGTGATGGATTATACTAACAACACACTTCGATTAGATTCATACAAACACATACAGAATAATCCATACATACATGCGTAAATAATAGCTTCATACATCATTAAAGTAACCAGAATAACCAAACTATAATAAAAATATATGCATGAAATGTGTTGGCTCTGTTATATTAAAAGAGTGAAATATCCAATCATACATATAACCATGACAACCACTAGCCCCGATAGCGGAACATTACAGTCACTATTGCCTGCTCCTCAAAAGAGATGTACTAGCTCTACATTGTGGAGAAGTCAAGTCTCCTTACAATACATTCCAAGCTTTCTCTAAGTTATACCTATAGGAATATTGGCTCCCCAAAGCTGTACAATGAGTTATGAAGTTCGATAAATTGTAAAGGGTGGGGTGGCCCTTAACATTCCTCTTTGTGACTCTTCACCTACCCTCATGACTCTTCAACTTACACATGACTATTAGACTCTACTATTGACACTTGGTCTTTCACTTTTACAACATGTTTACAATACAATCTATAGATGTACCCATGTGAGACAAAATGGGCTTGAGTAAGCCATACAAGACATCACTAAGACTCGGACAGTTGTGGGAAGACTAATTCTTCAACATCCTCTCGGTGATCGATGGTGGTGAACTGATGCCAAGCTTGGTAGTCTTTTATGGTGTCTGCATACTCTGTGGTGACATCCTTCTGAAAGAAAACCCTTGCCTCCTTTGGATCCAGGTATATTGATTTGGCACCTCTTTCCAACTCGTTAGGTAACATGTGCATCATAGTCTTGAGTGCAGTTGGACCAACAACATACTGATGTATAGTGTTTGCACTCATCTACAAGTCTGCGTTGGTGGCTATGCACATCAATTGATCAAAGCACATGTCTAGCTCCAGTCAGACTTGGTTCTTCGTATTCTCCTTGGTGAGTGTGCCAATGGATGGGATCACATGCGTGCGCACAATGACATCCATGCTCCTAAACACTCATGCATGTGGGCACTCTGCACGACTACACAAATCTGTGTTGTGAATTGTCTAAATATATGTTGTGCACATCCACTTTCGGATTGTCCTGAAGGATTTCTGATGAGCCTATATATTGCAACAAGAATGTTGCAACTCCCAGGGCTACCAGCTTTACTTATCAACCCGAGGTTCATACAAAATTGGAGGTGACAGTGCTATATGCGCAAGTAAAAGTGAAGGTCCTACATGTTGTCACTGCTCATCTGGAAAGAGACCCCAGGGGTTCTAAGCCAGACTTCTATAGGGTCAAAAGAAGCTTAATTCTTTGGTGGAAGAAGAGAAAATATATTCTAAGAGAGAGCTACTCTACTGCAGTAATGAAGAAAACAACATGTAATGCTAAACCACACCATAACCTAACTAACCATTTAAACAACTATGTTAAACAAAATTGCTAAATCAACGCTAACCTAATGTTTCTATCTAAGTTGCAGAGGTAAAGAGCATTAAAATATACTAAGGTGTAAGCAAAGGAACTACACTAATTCTGTTTTCAAGCGGAAGAGCAGTTGGAGATTGAAATTGATGAAAGGAGGACGTAAGGACGTAGTAGTGCATAGGGACCGTTGGATCGATTAACGACCAGAAGATGGATGGTCGAGATCTTATCGCGGGGGCTTAAGTGAATAGATGTATGAACAGAATGAACGACAGAGATCTTATTGTGGGCGATTTAGTGAATAGGTGAACAAACAGGGTAACGAAGCAGATGAATGGTAGAGATCGTATCGCGAGGAATTAAGTGAATGGATGGATGAAAAGGGTAATGAAGCATATGAATGACGAAGATCGTATTGCAAGGAATTAAGTGAATGTATGGACGAAAAGGGTAATGAAGTAGATGAACAATGGAGATCTTATCGTGAGGAATTAAGTGAATGGATGGATGAACAAGGTTAATAGGAGATGAATGGCAGAGATCTTATCGCAGAGATTAAGTCAAGAGATGGACAAACAAGATTAATCGGAGGATGGACGACGAAGATCATATCGCGAGAAGAAAACATGCGGGAATGATGGGGTGGGTTATGAAGGCAGTAAGTAGTTTCTTCTTCGCCTTGAAGCTGTAAGTTGTATTTCTGAATTTCATGTGATTAGCCTAACTGAGTGACACGTAGCATGAGAAAAACACTTTTCTTGCGTGCTCTTGGGCAGATAACGGTCATGCAAGAATCCATGTGAGATTGAGCGATAGCCATCGAATCAGGCTAGACAGATTGACGGTGGAGATTAGCCAAGCTAGTTGGCTAGCAGGCAACACGATAGCTGTTGGATCAAGAGATAGGTCGATGGTGGATATTAGAGCACATAAAGTAGGTGGAAGACTTGATGTGCGATGGCTGTTGGGTAAACTAATGAATCAGATGGTGATTGGTTAGGTTTGTTGTGGATCAGAAGGTGAAGAAACAATGCATGAAGAACATGATGAAGGAGCTTTCAAATGAAAATGATAGAAAAAATAGTGAGGGTGAGGGTGGACCAAGAGTGATGGAAAACAATGACATTGAAACGAAACAAGTAACTATGTCAAACAACAAACTCCAAAGATCATGCGAGAACTAGAAACCTGTGTTTTTGGGGTTGCTGAAGGGTCTCTTTCTCAAGTCATGGTCCCAGAGGGAGGAGGTGAGGCCAAGATGCGTGTGGAAAACCTTATGGTGATATTTTTCTCCTAGCTAACATGTGAACTGAAAGAAGGCACAAATGGAATTAAACTAAAGCACAACTGATCTACTCTACACCACTGTAAGCGGAATGCAGCTACTTAAGCAAATGAACAGAACCAAAAATCTATGCTAGCATACATGTACAATAAAGAGGAGCTTTGGCTGATCAGGTTGGGCCCTAACCCAAGAGCTTCAGCCCTCTGAGTTAACTCAATGCTGGCTCAAAACAGAACTCATCTTTATTATAAAAACTATGGATTACATAACAAACTGTCACAAGTCTTGTAGCTCAGAAATAAAGTAGAGTTTTATAATAAGAATTTGAATCCTACTAAGGCCCTAAACCTCTCTAATTATACATCTGAAGTCTCCAACAAATTCCTTCCCATTAGGGAGGCTTGGCTCCCTACTCAAGATAAACTGGTTTCTGTCACTTTCACTTGCTCAGCTGTCTTTTAGTCCTCATGATTTGGCTATTTTTACTCCGAGCTGATGGAGGAATATTTGAATGGAGGGGTAGTAAATGAGGAGGGATTGGCTCCTATAATTCCTCTCCCTTGTCCCATTCAAGTTTTGACCAAGGTCTTTGCCACAGTGCCTTACTTTTATCCTTTATTCCTGCATTACATGCACATTAGACCACAAAGCAAAATATCCAACTCTAACTCATCTCATAAACAAAATATAATCAAAAGTATACAATAAGTTGTGATAATAGTTGGTTTGACTAAGCTAGGAGGTGAATTAAGGCCAATTAAGGCCCATATAATTACCCAATGATGAGGCTCATCAATTTTAGTGTCTCCTTGATCGCTTGGGACTTGCTTTGCTCCCGAATCTGGTGAATCCGGTGGAGTGACCTCTTGGTTTCGAGGCATGAGGTCGATTTCCTGATCTAGATCTGGCTTAACCACATTGGTTTCCATCTGTTCCAACATATGTTCAATATCCCGAGCAAAGTCCTACTCCTGCGACTTCTCACCCTGTCTGCTTTGTGCCAGCTGCTCGGATGAATCAATAACCTGTATGGGGGCAGTTTCATCAATATGTGCATGTTGTACCTCTTGTTGTTCTTGTTCCTACTACGCTTCATTCTCTCTTCTGCACATCTCTTGTTCTTCCCTGAGTTGTTGCTTCAACTCCTTTTCTGCTTCCTCCATCTTCTGCTTCTCCCTCTGTCTTTGCATGATCCTTCTATCATGCTGTCACCTCTTTTCTTCAATCTTGAAAGCTTCTCTTAACACAAGTGTATCTGCTTTGAACTTGCAACTTTGCTCCACCTTTGTGCTATCAACAACCTTCCTCTTGCCTTTGTTAAGCGCAAGTCTACTTCCCTCTGTTGCTGATGTTGATGCTCTTTGAGATGATGTTTCCTTCTACACTGCTAACCATTCTATAGCCATTATTACCACTTCATTGAGCCTTGAGAAGTTATATCAGTATCTCCATGGGTCTTCCTCATGCCATTGACACGCCCCGTGGATCCAAGGATGATACAATCTCGCACAGTGGTCCTTCACTAAGCAATGCGGGTCATATGGATTGAAACTTCTAGTGCCGAAGGTAAACCTCCTGAATTCATCCATCTCAGCGTCAGCATGCTTGAGATTTTGGAACTCATACAACCCGATCCGCAAAGGAAGAATGAACCAGGGTGCCTACTTCTTCCTGTGCAGTCTCACTAACAACCCTGTCGAGATGTGATATGAAACTTCTTGCATGAACAACATATCCATGGCAAACTTCGAAAAAACACGCAGAGCCTTCACCGTGTTGTACATCCTGATGAAGGTGCCAAGGGGTGAGGCATACCAATCTGTTATGTCAACCAATGCCTCCTTTGCTACCTGTGACATGCAAGGTGGATTCTGCTCGAAGATCATCATGTATACCTCAGTGAAGAAGTGGTCTAATAGTTGTATTATAACTCCATGGAAAATGCACTCAAAGAACAATCTACAATAAGTGTGCACAGAGGTTTCTGAAGGTGTCCATGCCCAACCCAGGCCTGGGAATTGTTGACAAGCACAGATTGCATCATGTATGTAAGTGAACATGAAAAGATTTTCTTGTTGACCCTTGGGAGGAGGTCGGGCTTTTGTTACTTGTCCCTTCAGCTAGAGAGCCAACATGTCAAACTAGTTGAAAGGTCTTCCTTCATTCACTAGATGATCCAATAAAATCATCCAACTCTACGGGAATGTTTTTGTACTCTCTTGGTCGTATAAGCAGCATGCGAAGATGACCAAGATTTGATAAGACATCTGCAATATCCTTGTCTTGTACACTTGGTTGGGTGTTTTCCTAAGCTTAGATGGATCTTTCACCCAACTCTTCAAGATGTCTCTTGAGTTTTCACTTTTGTTGGGACTAGCAAAGGGTGCATCCATTGTGACTACCGACTGTGGCAAGTGATACATCTCCTGAAAGTCATGTGCCCTGAAGGTAGCAAGTTTTGTTCCACTGAAACTGCTCAACACCATTGTCTCTAGATCAATATGCGATACAATCCAGTGAATCATGTTTGCGCATGGAAACGTAGGATACCTACATAAAATCTAGTACTAGTCAGACTTGTGTATGTTGACATAGACTCTATGGTCCTCTAGATTCTTCTCAAATGTGCTTGAAAATATATCATTGATTTCCTACAATTTCATGCTTATTTCCTTGTCTATGAACAACTTAGTGTCCTCATAGATGGGCAATCTCATAGACACTTGCCCGACCACATCTCCAGTTGCACTCTCAACGGCGTCCTTTGACCCTACTCTCTTGGAAGCCATTGTACCTGTACTGCTGAGAGACAGATGAACACTTATGATACCTGGAGACATAGCAACACTCATGGCAATAAAACTATCAGTTGAAAACCAAAAGAAACTTAAGGACTGACATGCAACACACCTGGGTGACTAACTGGAAGATTTGCACAATTTTCACTGGGAGGTTGGGAGATTGATTGCAAGAACTGTGAAGAACACAGTCCAGACTGTTAGTGGGTTGAATGACTACTGAAACTATGTAGAGAACATTCTACCTTGGCCTTCTGAGGACTGAAACTGTGCAATGTGCATTTTTAATCAGCATGACTACAACTCAGTGAAACTACATTGTGAAATTCCGGGGGCCAATAGGGCACTATATCTCAAAATTACGCAGAGCAAGCCTAGGAGGCCAGTGTGAGGCAAGCAATGTAAAATTTCTGGGAGAAAGGTAGAGCCTTCCATCCCATAAATGCGTAGTGCAATCCGGGCAAGGAAAGGTCTGGGCTAAGGCAGCCCAAACCCATCAACAGTTGAAAACAATAAAGAATGAAAGCACGTGTGAAGCTGAGTGCAAACATGAGTGAATGAACATGCATGCAATCAGCGAGTGTAAGATTCTGTAAATAGGAAAACAAGTAAGTGTGTGAAACGAGTCACTGCAACTACAACCGTTATTGCAGAAACAGTGCCATGCATGCGACAACAAGGAGATGAAAATGGAAAACTTTAAACAGTGCCTCTACAAGCTAACATGCATTAAAATGACAAAAAGTGTTGAAAAACCAAGCAAACAATACTCACACAAACCAAAATACAATAATTGTGCATAAGCACTTATTTATTTCAGAGGCGGAAGAGGGATCCTGACTTATTAAGAGCATAAGAGGTTGTTCCTTCAGAGAAGTATGTTATGTATACCTCTGACATACTTATTAAGGTTTTCCCCCTCACCTTACTCTACTTGAATGAGCTGACAAAGGTTAGCCCAAAAACAACCGACTAGAGTAGGTGGTACTAGTTAGAGTGCATGCATTGTGTTTTCATAAGATTCACTCGGAATAGGACATATTTTACATTGGTGTATCATTGACTGAAGACAACAATTTCTGCATAAAGAGAGAGGACAACAGATAACCAAGCATTGATAGTTTTACAAGTCCTCTTGTACTTTACCCTGCTTGTCTTAATAATCACACATGGTTTCATGTGAAACTAACCTATAGATGTAAACAAGCAAACAAAATGATAAAGCAAAAAGAGGGAGTAAATGCAAAAGCAAAACAAGTAAGCAAAGCAAGCAGGAAAGCAAACAAACAAACAAACAAAGAAATCAAGCATGCATGCATGCAAACAAAACATAAAGAAAACACTACTCCTACTCCTAAGCTAATGATGCAAGGGTTTGATCACGTGAAGTGATATTTCCAATGCAACCATCAACGCATTGGTTGACCCATGTTGGTGAAGGCATGGTTCAAAAACAACACAGTCAATCAAACCAGCAAACATGAAAGACATAACAATGAATACCAACACACTCTGAGTTTAAATGCTTCCACAAAAAAGAAAAGAGTGAAAGCACATGATAGGCACTATGTGGATTCACCATGGTGCTGTGACACACTACGGGCAGATGATAAGCATATTCACTCTCTTGACTGTGGCAGGCAAGAAAACATGAGAAAAGGAGACAACTTACGTCTTGCAAGTGTGCTTGCAGTGTATGATTCCTCCAATGCATGAGCAATGGGATCATGTGATTCAGGTGGAGGAAGCGAAATCTATGTGTTGGATTGATCTTTAATACATAAAGATGAGTGATGAAGATCCTTGGGTATTTTTAAAATTTCTTGATCGGAAGTGAAACTAACCTCAGGATAGCAAGGGCCTGACATAACCATCAGCTCAGGCTAAATTGCCTCGACAACATGTGGGGTTTCAACTTCATCGACAGATAGACCATCATAAATAGGTGGCTTTGAAAGATCAACATCGTGATTGAATATAGGAGTAACGAGATCACAACATCTACGATCAAAAAAATAAATAAGTTCATCGTCATCCTCATGATCTGATGAATCAAACAGAAGGGTAGATGACTAGCAAGAATGTTCACCCTCTGCGTTTCTAGAAAAAAGTAGATGGAAAATCAAGTGGATTTTCAATGAAGAATTTTTCCTCTCCACTGTCAAATGATGGATTGACATCGAGTGTGTTCTACAAATGATCAGAAGTAGATGCATATGTGGATGGATTTACACAAGGAAAATCAGAGATAGTAGAATCGCCAAAGATATCAGGAAAAACAAAGGAGGTGCAGACAGAAGGAGGTCATCTTTTATCGCGGGTTGATGCTCAGATTCCCAGTCATACACATCATAAATGACAATGTCGGTTGGTTGTGCAACATCAACTCCATCAATGGCTTGATCCTCGTTCACAACGGATGTAGAGTCGAGAACGGAAGAACACAAGACAGTACAATCCGGAGGATCAGCAAAACGCGAAGACAGAGGTCGAGGTAACAAGTGCATATGAAAACCCATGGGCTTCCCAACAAAATCTGCATAGAAATTAAGCGTAGTGAGGGTGGAAGCATGTACCAGATAAATAAACGTGTGTGCACACTCTCCCACATCACTCTGCTGGGGTGGAGCTATTTTATGAGGGGAAGGCGGACAGACACTTGTGACAACAACTGTGTCTACTTGTGATAGTGCAGCTTCATCACCAAAGTATGTTGAGCGGGGTTTGAACTTTTTCTTCACTTTGGGATAGATTGATTTATGACAGCAATATTCAAATATGTCCATAAGATATTGGAATTTCATCTGACTTTTCGGAGCTTCAAACACAAGTAGACAGAAGTGCTTCCAAAAATCTATAGGCAATTCATGCAGGGCCTTCCTTTGTTTTAACATTTTTTTGTCAAGAGCTTCAAGATCAAAATGATGGAAAATAGATTTGATTAGATCATTGAACTTTTTAAATGAGTGCATGTAATTGAGAGGTGTTGGGACAGGGTCCCCTAGGGTCAATTTTGCAAATATTTTTGTTATTTTTGTAAAGTATATGCATTTTGAGGAGCAGAGCGTGAAGGTCATTAGGAGTCAAAGGGGCTTTAGGAAGGTCAAAGCCCCTTAGTTTGTTAGAAGTTAAGTTGCTTTATGACCCGCCCGTGGTTCACGAACCATGGTATTGTAATGAAAGATGCTATAAAAAGGAGTCATAGAGAGTCATAGGAGATATCTAATATCAATCTAAGTTTGTATGAGCAAGTGATCTAAGTCAGAAAATTATTTTATCTGTACTTAGGCGAAGGGGAAGGCTCCTATAGTTATGTGTGTAGAGACCTTGGTAAGTCTGCAATTGAGTGTGCAGAAAATAAGGAGTTTGTAATAGAAGATATAAGCATAATAAAGACTATTTTGGAGCAATATATGTGCATTTGTGTGTTTATGTTTACTTCTAAATTTATTGTGCATTCGCTCTGTTTACTGCAATTAATTATGAGACATGCTTAATAGATGCGTGAAGTGGTAGATCTAGTCAATTACATGATGTTATGAATACTTAGAACACTTAAAAAAGAGTTTAGATATGTTTTATCTAAATTACTATAATATCCACGTTTAAAGGGTTAGGGTTCACGAAGGTCGAAATAAAGCCCTAGAAGTAACAAGAACACATCATACAGACCTCTGGATGCAGAAACCTGGTTTTTTCACCTCCCAATACTACCTCGATTGAGACTACAGCCTGTGCTACGAGGGTTGTTTCCGAAAGGGCTGATAGTGTAGGGTTTTTTTGGTTGGCACAACTAACTCTGAACATAGGTCCAAACCCCATCAAGCCAACAAATGGTTCCATTTTCGGGACCGGAACCTATCTGAGGAATGTGTGATGTCGAATAAATGGTTCCCAACTAAAAAGGAGATCAAGAAGTGGATAGATCAAAAGCTACACGAATTCGCAGCCCAGGAAAACAGAAATTCACGCTTGTCGAAGGAAGAGTGGTCGAATAGATACCTATATACAGATGAACACAAAATTTTTCTTGTAATCTTTTCCATGCAAATTATACGAATGGTTGTCTAAGTTGGCATACATTCAAGGTACGTTGAAGTTGGATAACCCTATTGTGTGGACGCCATAGTTGGTAAGGCACCTGGAAGCTTTAGAAAACAAGATCGCAAGGGTTTTCGATTACTGGATCGATAACATTTTGGGTGGATTCATTACTGAGTTCGCGATCGATAGATCTGTCAGTTATAGCGAAGCTGAGTGCTGGGTTTTCAAAGGACCAAGAGGTAAGTATTTGAAGTCCGTGAAAAATTGGATTAAAATTCTCTTGTGTGAGAAACAGGTTATGCCATTGAATTGATGTTTGGCACTACACGAAGTGGAAAGCCATTCGAATATAGTCCTTTGTTGGGAGCATCTGATAGTGATGAAGAAAGTAGTATTCTGAAAATGCCTCAAGGTGCACCACAGATGGTAAAATAGGGTATCATGAGAATACCACATCCATCCACTCCACCTCCACCATTACCTCCACCTCACACACCTACACCTACAACTCTGCCTCCACCTCACACACCTACACCTACAACTCCGCCTCCACCTCCACCTGCACTATTCAATATGGCGAATGGTATGAAGATGCCCATATTTAAGGGTCTGGGAACAGAAGACCCTGAAAAATTTTGGTTTGTCGCAGAATCTATGTGGAAGTCACTACAGATCACAGATGATGACCTGAAGAAAGCGCAGCTGGTTACAACATTGCAAGATAGAGCGTTCAACTGGTATATTAAGTATTGTTTGACACATCCAACTGTGATGCTAAAGGAAATAAAGGAATCACTAAATAATGAATTCAAGAAACCTAAGTCGTAAGCCCAGTTAGTAACAGAGGTCAAAGAGATCCAACAGAAGGTGAATGAGTCTGCGTCGGACTTTGGTCAGAGGTTGAAATGTCTGCTCCGGCAGGCCAATATGTAGATCACGGATGAAAAACACAGGGATAGGTATATTGCTTTGCTATTACCTCATTTGAGATTGCCATTATCGTAGCAGAATATGGAACACAGGTAAAGGCCTTAGAGATTTCTATGAGTTTGGAAGCCTCACCAATTCAAGACACGAATCTGGGAGTGCAACAAATTCAATTAAAGTTGGATAGTCTGCATATGGAATTGCAGAGTCTCAAAAAGGGAAAGGAATTCCTGAATGAGGTCTGCATAGAAGTCTAGTGCTTGGAATGCAAAGGTCGTGGTCATGATAAGGATCGTTGCCCGGTGTATCATAAATACCTAGTTGGGGGAGGTCTTGTCCCCCTGAAGTCAGAAAATACTACTGGAACAAGTACAGGGGTGGTGTTGTGGTGCACTATTTACTAGGTTAAATGACAACATACGATGGATAATTATCATTTATTGCAGAAGTTTGTGCAAACTCCCCAGTAGTTGTTTTGCAATTTCTATAAGTTTGTAGGTCATGATGAGCGCCACAGTCGGAGTTATGAATTAATGATGGACAAAACCCAATCCTATAGAATGCAGATGGAGGCACATCCTCAAAAAGATCAAGGTGCAACTACGACACATGGAGGGTTCCAAGGATGAGGAAGAGGACAAGGAGGAGGAGCTAGACGAGGTCATGGTCAGATCATTTATTACAACTGTGGAGAATCGAGTCAATTTGCATGAGATTTTCATAATCCAATGCACCCTTCATGTTAGTATTGTCAACAGTTCGATCATGTCGTAGAAGATTGCCTCATGCTCATCGTTAAGATGCAATAAAGGAAGACCCAAATTGAGAAGCCTACGCAAAACATTCATATGATGTGATACGAACTGCACGAAGATGGACCCAGTGTTAATATTGTTACACGAAGTGACATAGCTACCAGGGAGGATAAAGGGAAACAACCAGAGGAAGATGGGTGGGTATGCAAGGCTACTGATAAAGAATATGGATTCGATTTGAATAAGGCAAAGGAGAATTTTATGGAGGCAAAGAAGAGCTTCGTGGACGTGGGGGATTCCACATTAAGGACTAAGAGCACATGCATGGGGAAGCCTGAATATTTCAATACTGGGTAGGAGGAATACCCCTCACTATTGGCATCATTTTTACAAACTTACATGAAGCTCCTAAGGGATAAGAAGGCAGTAGAGGGAATGAAATAGCTTATAGATAACTGTACTCGAAAGAATAAGCCCTTGCTCGAGCAACATATAACACACAAAGTAGGCAAAGGTAAGAGAAGGATTGGCCACGAGATGAGATTGACTGCACAGATTGGAGAATTCAAGATGGACTAGGTGATCCTTGATTTAGGATCCGATGCAAATGTTTTTCCAAAACAAACCTGGGAGAGAATGGGTAGACCCACACTATAATGGTCCCTGATCCAACTGAGAATGGCGAATAAGAAAAAGATTATTCCTATGGGGCGCCTACATGGGGTGATTGTGGATATTAAAGGGGCACACGCCATAGCCAATTTTGAAGTAATCGAAATAGTGGACGACAATAACCCATACCGAACGCTACTTGGAATTGATTGGGAATTTGATATGAATGCAGTCATCAACCTTAAGAAGCATAGTATGACATCAGAGAAAAAGGAATTGAGGGTTATTGTTCCACTAGATCCGGCTGAGGGTGCACGATATACTGAACCAATCCGAGATTATTATGAGGAGGATGATATTGATCAAATTTATAAGCCCACTACACGGGATGAGGATTGGATTAACCCTACAACGAATGGGTGGATTACTTGGGAAAAGGACAGCTCTTGCAATTTAGATTTCGGTGAGGAACTCGAACATTGGCAGAATCGATTGCATGAGTTATCGACGCTGTGATGCAACAAGATTACCAAGTCACTCCGATGTATATCCACTAAGGTATGAAATTTACCACATTCTGATGGTTTATAAGATGTCAATTTATTTTTGGATAAATTTCAAAGGGATGTATCGGAGGAACATCGGTTCCAAGAACTAGACATTGCACTGACAACTACATCTGCCTAATGGTGGGGTACGCATAAGAACAACTTTGTGGATTGGAAGGAATATTGATGGATGATGAAGTTGTTATTTAGGTATGCCAATACCTGCATTACGGAGAAATATACAGGAAAGGATGATCCGTGTGAGCATTTGGCTTGATGGACGAAATCATGGGGAGAAGACCCACATCCAGAATGGGTTCACATGTTTTTCCACGCTTTGGATATGATTTCGATGAACTGGTATCTAGAAATGGAGCTATGATAGGGAACCACAAAATGGGATGTTCTGAGTGTATCGAAAAAGCGTTGCAGGTGATCAAAGCTACAATATTCAGAATGCCTGAAGAACCTATTACATGGGTACAACCAGATTGGAGTACACAACTGTGCCATGTGCTCGAATGCTACAATGTGACCACTGAGGAAAGTGAAGAATATCCTCGAAACATAAAAAATTCCTAAGTTAGAAGGATAGCGTGAAGTTGCAGGGCCTAAGGCAGAAGTCCCTGATATCTCAAAGCCCTTGAAGACCAAGCAAGTGAATATTGGGTCTAAAGCATAGCCGAAGTTCACAAACATAGGCAACTATTGGGACAAAGACATAGTAGAGAAAGTCACAGAGTTATTACGGGAGTATCAAGACTTATTTTCCACCAAGTTCTCTAATCTAAAAGGGATAGTAGGGGATCTAGGTGTCATGAAGATCACTCTAAAGCTGGATGTGAAGCCAAAAAAGAAGCGCCCTTATTGATTGAATCCTAAGTACAAGGAAAAAGTACGCGAAGAATTGGATAAGATGCTTGTAGCTGAGATTATTGAGCCTATCGAGGAATCAGACTGGGTTAGTCCTATGGTGGTTCAGGAAAAGAAGATGAAGGCTGAGATTTAGATATGCGTAGACTTAAGGAAGTTGAATGATGCTTGTGCCCATGATCCATTTCCTATGCCATTCATAGTCGAAGTACTAGAAAATGTTGGAGGCCAAAAAGCCTATTCTCTTACTGATAGGTTCTCAGGGTATCATGAGATCAAGATCACGCTGGAGGATCAAAGTAAGACCATCTTCGTGACTGAATGGGGTTGTTTTTAGTATATAGTTATGCCTTTCGGACTTAAAAATGCCCCTACAATTTTCTCTAGGGTGGTAGTCGTAGTTTTCAAAGAATTTATTCACAAGTTTTTGGAAGTTTACTTTGATCATTGGACAATGTTTGGGTTAGTAAAAAGACATGTTACCAGTCTTCGCCTCATGTTGGATACTTGTTGAAAGTATCAAAACTCCCTTAACCCAAATAAATGCATGTTCTGTGTACCGTATGGGATACTGTTGGGCCATTTTGTCTACAAGTAGGGGTTGATGGTCGACCCTTCCAAAATTGCAGTGATTCTTAATCTGGAGCCTCCAAAGAATGTCAAACAACTACACATGACGTTGGCACATAGGGTATTACAAGAAATTCATAAAAGCATATGCGTAGGTTATCGTGACCATGCAAAAACTTCTGAAAAAGGATGTGACATTTTACTGGGATGATGATTTCCAGAATATTTTGGATGTCTTGAAGGAAAAAATGGTCACCACGCCCATCCTAGTGTTCCCCGACTAGAAGAAGGAGTTCCACATGCATGTAGATGCATCCTGCATAGCACCAGGAGTTGTGCTAACTCAACCAGGAGAAGGTGGTATTGACCATCTGATAGCGTTCGTGAGCAGGAAGTAATCAAAGGAAGAAAATAATTATTCGACAACCGAACGTGAAGGATTAGCAATGGTGTATGCGCTCCAGAAGTTCAGGCACTATTTGCTGGGTGCACACTTCAAGATGTACATAAACCATTATGTTTTGAAGTACCTATTCAACAAGCATGTGTTGGGGGGAGGGAATTTGTAGATTGTTGTTGCTTTTTTAGGAATACAAATTTGAAGTTATTGTGAAGCTAGGGTGATTGAATTCTAGACCAGATCACCTCTCACGGATTGAGAATGGCGATGAACCTACAAATCTAGAGGAAGGATTTCCTAATGTGCAACTCTTTGCTGTGAGCATCGCCGACGAGCATTTTGCTGATATAATCTAGTTCTTAGTCACAGGTACAACTCCTAAAGGGTATTACATGCAGCAAAAGAAAGAGTTTGTGGTCCAAGCTGCAGATTTCTCCGTTATCGTAGGACACTTATATAAAATGGGGTCTGATGAAATATTGCGTAGGTATGTCCCGGAGTACGAGGGACAAAGTATCCTCATTAAAGTGCATGGAGGAGTTGCAGGAGGACATTATGCAGGAAGATCAAATGCGCAGAAAATTCTACGAGTAGGACTGTGGTGGCTAACTGTGCATAAGGGTTCCAAGGAGTATTGCAGGGCATGTGATGTCTGTCAGAGAATGGGGAGACCATCGCGAAGGGATGAATTGCCCTTAAACCCATAGGTGTCAATACAAGCATTTGATAAGTGGGTGATAGACTTCATGGGACCAATTCATCCACTGGGAAAGAAGACAGGAGCCAAATACATCATTGCAACGACTAAATATTTAACTAGGTGGGCTAAGGCACAACCTATGAAGGATTGTAGCACAACCACAACTGCAAAGTTCATTTTTTAATATATCTTGTCTCAATTTGGATGCCCTAAAATCTTAATGAGTGATAGGGGTTCGCACTTCTTGAACAACACAATTGTTGCCTTGCTTGAATAATTCCAAGTGTATCACCAGAAAAGTGCGTTGTATCATGCTCAGTCGAACAACACCGTGGAAACCTTAAACAAAATTCTAGAGAACGCCTCAACAAAGATTTTCAATGGAGAGCGAAATGATTTGGATGTGCGCATACCAACTATTCTACGAGCGTAAATAGCTACCTTCAAGAAGTTGACTGGAAAAATGTCATTCAGACTGGTTGATGGGCAGGAAGTTGTGATGTCGATGGAGTACATCATGCCAAGTTTGCGAATCACTATAGTTACAAACATGGATGATCACGATACCATGGAAGAATGCCTCGCGTAGCTAGTTGAGCAGGAGGAAGGTTGCTTCTTGGCGAGTTTTCATCAGCAGGTACAGAAGGATCGTGAAAAAGCATGGCATGATTGCCATATTAAACAACACACCTTTAAGAATGGAGATTTGTTATTGTTGTATGACAGTAAGTTCACAAAGTTTATAGAAAAGTTCCAAAAGTTTGGGATGATATATTGTTAAATGTATTACGGATGGAGACGAAATTCAGCTCGCGAAGCTGAACGAGGAACTATTTCCATGAAAGGTCAATGGGAGCCGACTAAAGTTGTATAGGGGTGAGCATGCCCCTATGCAATGACTATATTGAGGTGGGATAATCTTCGTACTCCAATCTGTTGGAAGGGAGTGCGGGAGTATAAACTACACTTCCAAAAGGATGGTTGGACGAAGCGAATGGGTTGCGCAATGAATCAAGGGTGGGCATATAGGACAACTGCGATGAAGAAACTATGCTAGAATGGTGGTTCTCGCGTAGCAAGGCCAAAAAGTGACTACTGGAAGCACTCTGGCTGATTGGATGGTGATTTTTTTGTTAAAATGAGCGAGGGGGGGAGCATTTATGGAGCATATCTTTGGAAATATGCCACCAAAAGCTCCTTAGTGACAGGAATTTGGAGGGAATAGATGGATTTGAATTCAAATTGAGCTATAAATATGGCATGTCGCCCCACATTTGAACACTTTGCTTCCTGAGAATTTTCCTTGAGCTATTGCGCTTTAGTTTTGTGCCAAAAGAGGTGTTGTATGAATCACAAGGAGTGGGAAATAATTAAAGAGCAGATTTCACAACCAGGATTCGCAAATTTAACTGACTGGCAGTGCAAGATATTCATTGGGAGAATGAATGCAACTTGACCTAAGTTAGAGCCAACCCAATATATACCTACTAGTTTGCCTACTACAGTGTCTAGGTCACCAAGACCTAAGCCATATGCTTCCACAACATGAGATAAGAAGTAGAAGAAGCCCCAGAAAACACCGATGCGGCAATTACCATGCAAAAAACTGACAGAGATCTAGAATAAAGGAAATATGGATCGATCCAAGCAGTCGATGGAGCCCCCAGACTTAGAGGAAGAAGAACTCATCGGGGGTATTGAGGAGATTTATGCAGAGGAGGGTGAGCCGATAACTCACCTACTACCGCATATATCGCCAAGAAAATCCACGACTAAAGTGCCTAAAGACCCAGATTCAGTGAAGTTCATGGTATCCACACCTTTGTTGTTGGAGAATGTGTCGTTTGAGGGCAATCTACTAGCCCAAGTACCTTACTTAAAAATGGAGGATTGGGACTTGGGGGATCACATGAAGTTACCACAGCTAGAGCCAAGCAAATACCTGAGGAAGGTATATTATGAAGACGCATATGTTGTGTGGCTTGAGCCGATAAAATTGGTGGCCGAAGTTGGGGGTGTGGGGCTACTAAACATGTTGTGGGTGCCACATTTTAGCTGTAGTGCCATTAACACAGTTTGCATGCATCAATTGTTGATGTTGGTGAAGGATGGGTGCCTCTAGTTGGGAGGGCCCATCTCCATTACTGACATGTTGATTCACAGAATAACATTGTTGCCTTACCAAGGAATGGACCCTACATAGGTTTTCGTGGGAAAGTTGCAGTAGAAGAAATTGGCAGATCAAATGAAGAGAGACTTCAAGCCGATGAAGAAGTCACACGGCTATACAATAAGGTCCATATCAGATGGTGTGATGTAGTTTGATACACAAATCTTGGCTGGAAAAATCATGAGGAAGTCCTACGTCGATGAAGTACCAGTGCCAATAGTCTCTTTGGTTGTGTAGTGCGCCAAAGGAGTCCAATACAATTGGGCTCAATACTTATGTCACAAATTTTTGGAGGATTGTAGAGAGGCCCAGGATGAGGGCAAGGCATTACAGTATGTGTGGTTGTTGTTGTTGATCACATTGGTGGCATGGAGGATGCCCGAATAAAGTCAGTTCCCTCAACATGATCCCAATCTACCTAAGGTCGCGAAGTTTACTTTGTTGTGGGCCACCAAAGACCCCGAGTGTGTTATGGAAACGAAGATCTTTTGGGTCTTATTTGAGTCAAAGATGAGGATGGTGATTAATCAGGCGCCAACATTATCACCAGGTTTGCACATGCAATACAGTAATTTTGCAGATTTCAAGGCAGATTTTCATAATATGCACATCCACATGAAGAAATATGCCAAGCGCATATGGCAAAAGTTGTTGTACTTAGTCGCCGAGGATGATATTCTGGGGGTCATCAGTAAATGGCTGAGTGATTGGCTTATTCCCTCTAATGCCGGTGCGGGAACCAGTAAGGCTGCTGAAGGCGAAGCAATGCAGATCACAACAATGATAGCAACAACAAAAGAGAAGAAGAAGTAGGCACATAAGGCTTCCACGAAAGAGAAGGTCGTGGAAAAAGAAAAGGTTGTGCAGCAAAAAGAAGTTGTTGCCATAGAAAAAGAAGCAACAAAAGAAAAGGCATGTAGTACGTCGAAGACCACTATTGACTTCAGAAAGTTAGACACGGAGCACAAAAATGTGGGAGGAGAGGAAAAGGGTGAAGAGGAAGGGTGTGTAGGCTTGGAGTCCCCCTTCATTTTCAAAAAGAGGCAAAATTAGAGTTCTAAAGGGCCGCACAAGAAGCAAAATTCAGACAAATCGGTGAGCGCGACGCCATTGGTCCTCATAGAAGGGGACCTAGACAAAATCGACGATGTGGTCTGCCACACCACGGAGAATATCTGGCACCTCATGGAAGACCAGTATCATCATACACTGGATAAGGTACAATAGGGCTTGAGGGAATTGCAGGTCCAAACATGTATCATTGAAGTGAGCGTTGGACAGGTGAGCCTGAAGCAAGCGAGCGGGTTGGCCTTAGCAGCAGAGCTCACCACGGACCTCCACACAAGGTAATTACTAGAGGTGTCCCTACATGTTGAGGCATCAGAAAGTAAGGCACACTTCTTAAACATGAATGATTTGAGTCTGAACCTGGCGATGCTTCCTATTCAGACATTACACGAGCTACATCAAGGGGTATCAGATGAGCTCCGAGTTTGGGAATAACATGCACTGTTGTTCATTAGTGAAATCAAAACCAAAAATCAACAGATGTTGAAGGAAATTGTGCAGGCCCTCAAGGAAAGGGAGGAAGTCATGGCCTGAAGTCAGTAGTTAGAAGCAAAAATAACGCAGGCTTGTAGTGCGCTTCCCTAGCTCTGGATTCTAGTAGAGGTGGCCTCTGCAAGGAAGATTCAGAAGCTATCTTTTGTCATCAAGGAGTCAAAGGGGGAAATTGGAAAAGTTAGATTTGAGTTGCAGTTGCAGATATCTGACCTCCAACTTAAGCTACAGCCCACCACTCTTCCAGAAGACAGAGAGCAACACAAGGCTACTATGAAAGAAGAAATGGCTACTTTGGAAGCTGCAATCAAGGACTACACTTAGATGTATGAATTAGCCATGGAACTGTAGACATTTTTGTAGGAGGACCCAACTCTGCAAAATATTGAGGCAGATATCCGAGAAAAGGAGAAGCAGTTCGATGAGATCAGGTCGACAATGCGAACCTTAGTATCAATGTAAAGGTTCACAAGGTTACAGGAGGGCAAGCTCATCCAGAGTGAAATCGATGAGTTGCATCGAAAGGAAGCTATCATATATTCAAGGACACAACCCTGGGAAGATGAAGCAAGTTAGTTGACACTTCGAATACAGAGAAAAATGAAGGCAATGTTGTAGATGCAGAGAACCATGGGCCTTGCAGTTGAAGGCCCCACCACAGAAAAATTGGTTGAATAAATTCGTTAGGCTACTGCGCAAGGAAAAGCAGGCCTGCAAGTGTTGAATATCGAATTCAATGATCTGCAAGCAAAGATCGAGGCACCATTAGCAGAGTGACTCGAGGACGAGTCATGACTTTGTGATGGGGGACTTTTGGGACAGGGTCCCCTGGGGTCAATTTTTCAAAATAGTTTTGTTATTTTTGTAAAGTCTCTGCATTTTGAGGAGCAGAGTGTGAAGGTCATTAGGAGTCAAAGGGGATTTAGGAAGGTCGTTTGTTAGAAGTTAAGTTGTTTTATGACTCGCCCATGGTTCACGAACCATGGTTTTGTAATGAAATATGCTATAAAAAGGAGTCATAGAGAGTGATAGGAGATATCTATTATTGATCTAAGGTTGTATGAGAAAGTGATCTAAGTCATAAGAGTCTATTTTCTATACTTAGGCAAAGGGGAAGGCTCCTGTAGCTGTGTGTGCAGAGACCTTGGTAAGTCCGCATTTGAGTGCACGGGCCCCTACAATTGTATGCGCAGGAAAGGAGTCTATAATAGAAAATTTGAACATAATAAATTCTATTTGGAGCAATATATGTGCATTTGTGTGTTTATGTTTACTTTTGAATTCATTGTGCATTCGCTCTGTTTACTGCAATTTATTATGAGACATACTTAATAGATGCACGAAAGTGGTAGATCTAGTCAATTACATGATATTATGAATGTTTGAGAACACTTCGGGAAGAGTTTAGATCTGTTTTCCGTAAATTACTATAATTTCCGCATTTCAAGGGTTAGGATTCACGAAGGCCGAAATAAATCCCTAGAAGTAATGGGAGCACATCATACATACCTCTAGATGCAGAAACCTATTTTTTTCATCCCCCAATACTGCCTTGGTTGAGACTGCAACCTGCGATACACTGGTTGTTTCCAAAAGGGCCGACAGTGTAGGGTTTTGTTGGTTGGCGCAGCTAACTTTGAACCTGGGTCACAACCTCCTCAAGCCAACAGGAGGCAGTTTGCGGCACCATAGTTCTAGGAATCCACAAAGTGTGTACGTAAGAAGCATACTGACCTGTACTTCATCAAAGTCTTCCTCATTCTCCAAGAATGCAAGGAAGTCATGTAAGTGCTCAGGCCAGACCACATCGCCTTCACCATCATACATGAGTTCCGACAAGTGATGAAAGAACTCCCTCGTAAATTCAAACGAATGTGCGTTGGACAAACATTGCGGAGGGTTAACTACAACAATTTCCATGATAGATGTGCGAAGATTCAAAAGAGGACATGAGGACTCAGCTTGTCATTTGACCCTCCTTATAGCGCTAGAAATGTTGAGGATGCTAGACCCACCAACATGTCAGGGGATCTCGTTAGTAAGAAGTCCCAACTAGACCTCAAACTATTTGGAGATGTGGTCCCAACAGTGGGTAGTATGGTATCGCCTTGACTGTAGTTGCGCACAGAGGTAAGTAAGATGTCCTTGTTGGTAGCAAGGTTGGGACCTTGCAGCAAGTCAAGGAAGGTGCATGAAAGGATCTAACACACAGAAGGGAGGAAGAGTGTGCCCATTAGAAACCTTTGATAGCATGTAGCTTGAAAGGGAACACACGCACAAAAATACACCATGAGATGGAAAGCAAGATTTCCAATGATCCAAAGTGATGGATTATACCAACAACATGCTTCGATAAGATTCATACAAACACATACAGAATAATCCATACATACATGCATAAATTACAACTACATACATCATTAAAGTAACCAGGATAGCCGAACTACAATAACAATATATGCATGAAACGTGTTGGCTCTATCATATTAAAAGAGTGAAATATCCAATAATACATACAAACATGACAACCATTAGCCCCGATTGTGGAACATTACAATCACTGTCACTTGCTCCTTAAAAGAGGTGTACTAGCTTTGCATTGTGGAGAAGTTAAGGCTCGTTATAATACACTCCAAACTTTCTCTAAGTTATACCTATAGGAAGCTTGGCTCCCAAAATCCTGTACAATGAGTTATGAGGTTCTATAAATAGCAAAGGGTGGGGTGACCCTTGACATTCCCCTTTGTGACTCTTCACCTACCCTCATGACTCTTCAACTTACACATGATTGTTACATTCTACTATTGATACTTGGTCTTTCACTTTTACAACATGTTTACAATACAATCTGCACATGTACCCATGTGAGACAAAATAGGCTTGAGTAAGCCATACAAGACATCACTAAGACTCGGGCAATTATGGGAAGACTAACTCTTCGACATCCTCTCAATGATAGACGATGGTGAACTGATGCCAAGCTTAGTAATATGTTATGTTGCCTACGTACTCTCTAGTGACATCCTTCTGAAAGCGAACCCTTTCCTTCATTGGATCTAGGTACATTGATTTGGCACCTCTTTCCAACTCGTAAAATAACATGTGCATCATAGTCTTGAGTGTATCCAAACCAACGACATACTGATGCATAGTGTCTGCACTCATCTGGAAGTCTATGTTGGTGGCTATGCGCATCAACTGATCAAAGTACATGTCCAGCTCCAGTCAAACTTGGTTATTTGTCTTCACCTTAGTGAGTGTGCCAATGGATGGGATCACATGTGTGTGCACAATGACATCCATGCTCCTGAACACTCGTGCATGTGAAGCCTATAAACTGTTGATGAACTGCGGGAGTTCCTCATGTTCCGGATCTGATTCCGGATGTGTGCCTTCAACTCCACTAACTTTGGCTTCATCATCTTTCGCAAGTGCAATGGGGCTCCCTTGTACCTCATTGTCCCTATCTACATGTGATCGACAGCAATGTGTATGTCTAACAAGATGCGTGCTCTCCTAGCACAGTGCTGGTGCCAACCATTAAGATGGAAAATTGACTTATGCATGGTGACGAACCTAAAGTAGAGCTTCTGCATGATTGTCTTGAGAGACGATACTTCATCAAGTATTGCTTTCCTCAAATCTACTCTGGTGGATGCTATAACTTTCTCCTCTCCCTACTTGTCGACTTGTAGCTCCTCAACCATGTGCTCTTTCTTAGCTATCAAGAATCTAACACTTGGGATGGTGGCTTCGACATATGCCTTGGTAGCATCAACCAATGCAGTTGGATGTTTACGCACACTGGACATGATCACTCGTTCTTCAAACTATGCAGGAGATACATGGACATCCGGAGTGGGCACTATGCATGAATACACAACTTTGTGTTGTGACTCGTCGAAAGATATGTTGTGCACATCCACTTCCAGATTGTCCTCAAATATTTTAGTGTCTCCTTGATCGCTTCGGACTTTCTCTTCTCCTGGATCTAGTGAAGCTAGTGGAGTGACCTCTTGGGTCTGAGGCATGAGCTCAATGTCCTTATCTAACTCTCGTTGAACCACATCCATTTCCATCTATTCCAACATCTGTTTCATCTCCTTGGAAAAGTCTTGCTCCTGTGACTACTCACCCTGTCTGCTATGTACCAGCTACTTAGATGAATCAATAACCTGTATGGGTGTAGTTTCATCAAAATGTTCATGCTTTGCCTCCTGTTGTTCTTATTCCTGTTGTGCTTCCTTCTCTCTTCTACACATCTCTTGTTCTTCCCTGAGTTGTTGCTTCAACTCCTGCAACTCCTTTTCTGCTTCCTCCAGCTTCTGCTTCTCCCTCTGTCTTTGCACAATCCTTCTATCGCGTTGTCGCCTCTTTACCTAAATCTCCAAAGCTGCTCTTAACACAAGTGGATCTGCTTTGAACTTGCAGTTTTGCTCCACCTCTGTGTTGTCAGCAACCTTCCTCTTGCCTTTTTCAAGCGCAGGTTTGTTGCCCTCTGTTGCTGATGTTGTTTCTCTCTGAGATGTTGCTTCCTTCTACATTGCTAACCACTCTACAACTATTCTAACTGGTTCATTGAGCCTTAAAAATTTATAGCAGTATGTCCATGGGTCTTCCTTAGGCCAATGACATGCCCCATCGATCCAAGTATGATACACTCTCACACAATGGTCCTTCACTAAGCAATGTGGGTCATATGGATTGAAACTTCTTGTGCCGAAGGTGAACCTCTTGAATTCCTCCATCTCGGCCTCAACATGCTTGAGATTCTACATCTCATACAACCTGATCCACAAAGGAAGAATGGGCGAAGGTGCCTTCTTCTTCCTGTGCAGTCTCGCTGACAACCCTGTCGAGATGTGATATGCAACTTCTTGCATGACTAGCTTATCCATGGAAAACTTTGGAAAAACATGCAGAGCCTTCTTCGCGCTATACATCAGGATGAAGGTGCCAAGGGGTGAGGCATACCAATATGTTATGTCAACCAATGCCTCCATCGTTGCATGTAACATGCAAGGTAGATCCTACTCGAAGATAATCCTATACACCCGGGTGAAGAAGTGGTCTAATAGTTGTATTATAACTCCATGGAAGCTGCACTCAAAGAATAATCTACAATAAGTGTGCACAGAGGTTTCTGAAGGTGTCCAAGCCCAACCTAAGCCTGGGAACTGCTGACGAACATAGATTGCATTAAGTATGTAAGAGGACATGAAAATATTTTCTTCCTGACCCTTGGGTGGATGACAGGCTTCTGTTGGCTTAGGGGGTCCTGACCCAGGTTCGAAGTTAGTTGCACCAACCAACAAAACCCTACACTACTAGCCCTTTCGACAATAGCCTGTGTAGCGTAGTCTGCAGTCTCACCCGAAGTAGTATGGGGGAATGTAATAACCAATTTTATGCATCCAGAGACTAGTGTGATGTCTTCTAGTGCCTTAGATCTACCTTCAAGTAGATCGATAAACTCTTAGGGCACGTTATTGCAACTCTGTTAAAACAGCCTCCAGACCTTTGCGAAGGTCTAGGATAAGCCCTTGCGGACTTTTAACAGTCGATTTACCTACTTACATGCATCAGAAAGCAATCCTAAATTGGTGTTCACGCAAATCTACTTAAGTCATTAATAAATATACGAGGAATTACCAGAGTCTTGGCGAAAGTATTTGAACATGTATTGCGTACATTATTAAGACTTATTCAAGAAAATGGCATATCATTCAATCAATATTTCATAAAACAATTCATTCATTAACGACATATAACATAAACAGATATGAACATAAATACTCGATAATTCTTCACAAACTTGTCTTTATTGATCTCAATTCACTGATCACAAGCTCAAAACTTCCCCATGCACATAGCTGCAGGGGTCCGTGAACTCAGCTGCAGACTCTACCTAGGCCTTTGTGCACTTAGTTGTGGACTCTACCTAGGCCTCTATGCACTTAGTTGCAAAGCCTTTCTTTCTCTATCTAAGCATAGGAAGGCTCTCTAAGCGCAGAAAGCATAGCCTTCCCGCCCTAGCCTCTTCAATCAACCCAATTCCTTATTTTTTTTCCTTCTCCTTGCTCCTCTTCCTTTCGCTAAGGCTCACTATTTATAAAAATTTTCATACAATTCCATGGTCCCAGGACCATGGGTGAATCTCAAAAACTGACTCAAAGATTATCCAAAACAAGGGGCTAATCTTGTTTGACTCCTAATCCTCTATGCGCTCCACATCCAAAAATCACGGAAACTTTATACTATTTACAAAATTGTACCAAAATCTGGGTTATCTTAAACTCAAACTAACCTAGGGGACCCCATCCCAATAGGCCCCTAACACAAAGATCGTGACTCGCCCTCGAGTCACTCTGCTGGCACCGCAATCTTATTGCAAAGATCCCCCAGCTCCACCTAGATCACTGTAACTTCAACAACGCTTTGTGTTGCTGCCTATCGAACCTCCTCGACCAAGTTTCAGTGGGTGGTCCTTTTATTTCCAACCTCATCTATTGCGGCATCTGTTGTAGTCCTTTAATATTATCTTGAATGGAGAGCATGATTCGATAAGCCTCATCCAACCAAGCATGCAACTTAGCCCTTAACAAGGCCTCTTTCTTTTCCGCTTCCTCCACCTATTCCAGTAGCTGCTTTCCTTCCTGTAATTTGGCAAGGCGCTGCGCTAGTGCTAAGGTGCACGTAGTCGCCCTGACCTCATCATAGTAGCATTGCATATCCCTTACCTCTATGTTCAATGTTTGCAGGTTCAGATCCTCTTGCAGATTGGTCAATAGTTCCGTAGCTTGATCAAAAAGTGTCACACAGTCAGTGACTGTGGTATCCAAGGTAGCCATACCTTCCTTAATTGCGACTTCCCACTGATCCCAGAGTTCAAGCAGAGTCGTGGGCTGCAACTTTAACTGCAACTCTACAATCTTCACGTTGAACTCAAAAGTGACTCATCCAACTTTTTCTCTAGCCTCACGCACACCAACGACTAATTTTCTGACTTTGGCTTCAAGTTGAACATCCTCCGAGATGTGAAGTTTAGGCACTGTCTTACATGCCTCTACTACTGTTGATTCCAAACGTGAACTACATGCCTGTAGTGCCTCATTTTCCTTCATAGTCTGCGTCTTCTCAATGAACAGTTGCTGATTGTTGACTTTGAACTCACTGACGGTAGTGAGTGCTCGTTGTTCTCTGATCTTGAGCTCTTCCATGACCCCCTAATGTAATGCATGTAGAGACTCAAGTGACATCGTGGCAAGGTTCAGTGCCATGTTTTTTACTATGTGAAGCACTGCGCACCATTCATCCATCTCTATACAGACTGACCCATTAGGAAAAGGGAAGACTTTAACATCCTGGGGCCAGTCCTTCTCTGTGACTGTACTATTTCCTCATGCCAGACTCGCTTGTGCGCCACTCGCCTTCCCGACATCTTCCTAAATTCTGGTTTCTTGGAGCTGCAATTCACACAGATACTTTTGGATGCCCCAAGCATCTGCATGTATTGTTGCTCGAACTGTTGTAGAACTTCTGTTGCAATGTCCTGAATTTTATTGCCGATATCATTGAGATCACCCTCTGTTAGTACCATGGGATCAACTTGTGTTTTATTAGATTTCTTCTTTTTGTGTGTTCCACCCTTCTGCTCCATGCCACGTCTTTTCAAAATGAAGGGGGTGCTCTACCCTTCATCACCTCCACCACCTTGGCTTGAAAGCTCTTCTTCCTCTGTCTCTGATGAAGGTAACTTATCACCTTTCTATGACTCACGTTGCTCTTGTTCCGCCTGCTCCTTAGCAGCGTGTTCTTGCTCTATGCGAGCCTTTTCTGCAGCTTCCTTCTTTTTCTATTCTTCTAGGGTACGTGCAACTTTCTTAGTGGCCTAACTTTTTGCACCCATGCTTGTGCCAACATCTACTTCCGACGGCGCACACCACTCAGTAGGCCATAACCCTACGACCTCCTGCACATCTGTTTCTCACACCAAATATGGAAACTGGTGCCATTTCTACTCTGGATCCTTCCATGCTTAGATATAGACTTTGTGGAAGCCGACCTTGAACACCGCGTAAGCGGACAACTACGTAAACAAGGTTGGGGACAAACTTGGACACTGACTAATTTCCATATGGAGATCCATTTCCACAAAAGTCCAAAATATATTTGTTTTTGTAAGCCACGTTGCATCCTTCATAGACCATAAAGAGGCGAATTGCATAGCCTCTGGAAATCCTTCCTCAAGAGGAGCAAATTGGCTATCCTTTGGAAATCTCCATCCAACGAGCACAATTGATAGCATCAACCAAGCGTATTGGAATGGCTTGGTTTCCTCCTAGGCTTCGCGGCAGTTTGCTAGGAACTCTTGACAAAGGTACTTGGCCCAATTAAATTGTATGTCTTTCACGCACTACGTAGCAAGTGAAACTACTGGCGCCAAAACTTCATCCACGTGGAATTTTCTCATAACCTTCCCTGCTGAAATCTGGGCAGCACATTGAACTACCTGGTCTGTAATAGAAAGAATTGAATACCCTCGCGACTTCTTGAGTAGGCCTTAATCCTTCTTCATCTTGTCTAGAAGCTCTTTTTCCCTAGTCTTCCCTCCAAACTCCTTGGTTGGGTTCACGCCTTTGTAAGGTAGCTGCGTGATTCTATGAATCAACATGTCCATGATGGAGATAGGCTCTCCTAGCCATAAGCACCCATCATGTACCAGATGAGGATATGGTGCACACATATCGTGTTAATCCGGGTGCGGTGATAATGTGGCACCAACAACAGATTGAGCAACCCTAATTGCTCAACACCGTAGACCTATTCCATCATCTCCAATGTTGTAACACTCATTTCTTCATAATAGATCTTGTGCATGTATTTGTCTGTCGCCAAATGTGGAAACTTAGTGTGGTCCGTGAGGTCCCAATCCTCCATCTTTAACAACGGGATCCATGCAAGCCAAGGACCTTCAAAGGGGACCTACTCAGGTAGCAGTGGCATGGAAACTGTAAACTTCTCGGTATCAGGGTCCTTTGTTAACTGTGCCTTTACATTTCGCGAAGGGATATACATTGGTAACCTCATCATAGGTTCCGCTCCTTCGGCATCAATATCCTCCATTCCCCGGAATTCTTCCTCCTATAGGTTCACTACTTATTTTGGCTGCTTATCTTTCTTTTGTTTTGCATGTGTTTCGGTAGGTCTCCTGGGTGATGTGGTGCCAACACCGGCTTCTTCTGTTTCTCCTTTTCTACTGGTTGGTTCTCTTTCATTGCAAGTTGTTTGTCTTTCGTCATAGTGTGTTTTGACCTAGGTGACCTCGGCGCCGTGGGCACCACAAGCATAGGCTCTATACTCGACACTTTTGGTCCTCGTGCATCGAAAATAGTAGCTTCTGAATTGAGGGCTTCAACGAGGTTAGTGGCAGTCATTCTCTCCATAAATAACTCGCGGGCTACTGGGGACACGTTTTCTCGTGACAGGAATTCTTCACAGAATGCTCGGCTCATATGCGACAGAAAATGAAATTCAATGACAAATCTTAGAGTGCAAAACATTTTCTCTTGAAACGGCATGCATAATTTATAGGGGGTTTTGAATTCAAATCCGACTGTTCCCCCCAAATTATGATAATAAATATTGTTTTGGCAGTAAATCTTCAAAGATTTTTCCCTTAACTATCGCCACCCCACTCCTCTTAACTGTTTTCTAGCCGTCAATTCATGAACAGTAACTCCAATGGTCATTTTTTTGCTGGCCTGTGTGGCACCTGCCCATTTGGCACAACTTCATTGGATGCATCTTCGTCAGTTTCCGTGCGCAGCCTGCTCACTGCTTCCAACGCGGGCAGTGTAGCTTAAAGTCCCGCACTCCCTTACAACTGCCTGGAGCACTAAGACTATCCTGCTGCCATATAGTCATTGCGCAGGATCCCCTGTATACAACTTCAAGTTGCTCCCATTCACTCTTCCCGGGAAGGGTTCCCCATTCAGCTTCACGAGCTTAACTACGCCTCCATCTCTAATTTATTTGACAATATATGGCCCTACCTAGTGCATCTGGAATTTTCCCATAAATTTATTGAATTTACTATCATATAACATGACAAGATCATTTACCTTGAACTTGTGAAGCTTGATATGGTGATCTTGTCATGCTTTTTCACGTTCCTTCTGTACTTTTTGATGGAATCCTACCAAAAATTGATCTTATTTGAGCTCTATCAAATGCATGAGCCATTCCTCCAAGGCCTCACAATCCGCCATATCTGTCAAAACTGCAATGTGCAGGCTAGGCATAATGTATTCCATCAACATTATGGCTTCGACCCCATATACTAATCTGAATGGCATTTTCCTTGTCAGCATCTTACAAGTAGTCCTATAAGCTCAGAGTACTGTAGGTACACGTACATCCCAGTCATTCCGCTGAGCATTGTAGATCTTCGTCAACGCATTCTCTAAAATCTTGTTAAAGGCTTCAACAGTTCCATTTTCTTGTGGGTGATATGGTGTGCTCTTCTGATGATAGACCTGGAATTCCTCAATCAACGCACTGATCATTTCGTTCAGAAAGTGCATACCCCTATCACTTATCAACACTTTCAGGCATCAAAATATGGTTAAGAGATACTCAAACAAGAATTTTTCTGTCGTAGCCCCTGTACAATCCTTAACTAGCTATGCTTCTACCCATTTGGTTAGCTATTTTGTCACAGTGATAATATAGCATGCACCCATTTTCTTTCCAGGGGGATGAATTGGCCCAACAAAATCAATCGCCCATTTCTCAAAGGGCTGCAAAGATACCTGAGGGTGTAGTGGTAGCTCATCTCTTTGTGACGTTCTGCGAATTCTTTGGCATTCATCACATGCCTCACAATATGCCTTGGAATATTTATGCAATGTTGGCCACCATAGACCTACGCGCAACATATTACGTGCAGTTTACTTGCCTGCATAATGGCCTCCCGTAGCTCCCCCATGAGCTTCAACTAGAATGTTGTCTCGTTCAAATTCCAGCACATATCTTCACAATATTTCATTCGCACCCATTTTATACAAATGTCCCACAATAACTGAAAAATCGGCCGCACGCACTACTAGTTCTTTTCTTCTGCTAATTTGTATATCCTTCTGATGCCATCCCCGTATTCAAGAAGTGAATAATGTCTGCAAAATGGTCATCCGCTTCGCACATGGAAAACAGTTGCGAATATGGCAACCCTTCTTCCAAATTATTAGGTTCTTCTCTTGTTTCGATTTGCAACAAATGGTCAGGTCCAACATTTAACCTTCTTGGCTTCACAATGACTTCAAAGTCATTCTCCTAAAATAATAACAACCATCTACAAATCCCCCCCCCCCCCCCCCAACACAAGCTTGTTGACCAGGTATTTCAAGGCAAAATGATGTGTGTACATCTTGAAATGTCCTCCTAATAGATAATGCCTAAAGTTTTGCAGCATGTACACCATGGCCAACCCTTCGTTCCTAGTCATGGAATAATTTTTCTTGGCCTTCGATAATTTCCTACTTATGAAGGCTATAAGATGGTCCATTTCCCCTTCATTGACCTGTGTTAGCACTGCGCCCAATGCAATGCAAGAGGCATCCACATGTACATGAAACTCCTTTTTCCAATCGGAAAATACTAATATCGGCGCAGTGACCATCTTTTCTTTCAACACATCTAAGTTGCACTAACATTCTTCGTCCCAACAGAATGTCGTGTCCTTCTTTAGAAGTGTCTCCATGGGCGTAGTAATTTGAGCATAGGCTTTAACAAATTTTCTATAGTATCCGATATGTCTCAGCATTGCGCGCAGCTATTTAACATTCCTAGGGGCCTCCAAGTTCGCAATTACCGCGATATTTGTAGGGTCAACCATCAATCCTTGCTTGCACACAACATGACCCAGCAAGATCCCAAAAGGAACACATAATATGCATTTTTTCAAATTCAGCATCATCTGGTATCTGAGACATGTATCCAACATCAAGCATAGACTCGCTACATGGTGCTTTACTAATCCAAACATCATCCAGTCATCAAAGTATACCTCCAGAAACTTATGAATGAACTCCTTGAATGTTGCGATGATTATGCAGGAAAATATCTTTGGCAAATTCTTTCGTCCAAATGACATCATAGTGTACTAAAAACAAACCCACTCCGTTGCGAAGATCATTTTGCTTCTATCCTTTGAAGCGATATTGATTAGATGATACCCTGAAAATCCGTCAGTAAAGGATTAGGCCTCTTGCCCTCCAACATGTCTAGCACCTCATTTGTGAATAGTTTTGGAAATGGATAGTGGACACATGCGTCGTTAAACTTCTGCAAATCTATGTAGATCCTTATTTCTCCCTTTTTCTTCTTCTCTTGAACCACCATCGGGCGCACCCAATTGGATTCTTCAACAAGTTCTATGATTCCTGCCTCTAGCATCTTATCCAGCTCCTAGAAAACCTTCTCCTTATACTTAGGATTAAGGCGATAAGGCCTCTATTTAATAGGCTTCGCGTCTAGTTTCAATGTGATCTTCATAACACCCAAATCACCAATTATGCCCTTTAGATCTAGAAACTTAGTTAGAAAGAGATCCTGGTATTTGCGGAGTAATCAGCAACTTTATCTACGGTAGCGTCATCCCAATAATCTCCAATTTTCGCGAACTTTGGTTCTTCTATAGTGCCAATGTTCACTTGCTTTATTTTCAAAGGTGCGGAGATGTCTCGGTTTTCTACTTGTGGGCCTTCGACGTCATGATGTCCTTTCACCTCTGGAATATTGATGTTCCTTGGGTCTTCTTCTTCCTCTTCAATGATCACATTATAGCATTCTAGTGCATGGCACAACTGGGTGCTCTAGTCTGGTTGGGTCCATTCCATAGGTTCCGTCAGTGTTCTAAAGATAACTGCTTTAATTTCTTGCAGTGCTTCATCGATGCTCGCAAACCCGTCCTCAAAGTCAATAAGAAGCCTTCCTTCAATACATCCCACTCCGTCATGCCATAATGGAGCTCCATTTCTAGATACCAGTTCATGGGAATTGTGTCCAAGGTATGCCAAAATATGTGTACCCATTCTAGTTGCGGATCGGTGCCCCGTGCCTTAGTCCATTTTTCCAGGTGATCGCGCGGATCATCATTTCCATTATACATCTCAGTCATTCTGGTCTTAGCACACCCAAACCGTAGCTTCATCATTCTTCTATAATCTCGCCATCCAACAAAACTATAATTATGCATACCCCACCATCGTGCAGGCGTAGTGCGCAGTGCCAATTCTAATGCTTGGAAGCGATGGTCCTCAGGGAATTCGCGCTCAAATTCATCCATAAACAAATTGATGTCAATTAAACCATCATAATAGGGTAATTTTCTTACATCCAAGGAAACACAACGCAACAAATTCGTCATCATATTGCATCGCAATGTAGAAACTTCATGCAAGTGATTCTGACAATGCTCTAACTCCTCATCTAAATCAGAGGTGCAAGAACTCTCCTGGTCCCATGCAATCTGTCCATCTACTGTTGGATTGATCCATTCTTGATCTCGCATTGTTATCTCGTAAATATGATCCAATTCATCATCACTTTCTTTATAATTGTGGACTGGTTCAGTATAGCGCACCCCTTCTGCAGGATCCGATGGTACTATAACCCGAAGCAAGTTTCTTTCAAATGAAATCGTTCTTTTATTCAAATTAATGACCCCATTCATATCAATAGCCTAGTAAATTCCCAGGAGCACGGGGTAGGGATTACTATCGTCAATGATTTCTATAATTTCAATGTCTTCCACTATGATCGCACCTTCAATATCAATTGTTACGCCATATAACTGCCCATGGGGATGATTTTCTGTTGGTTCGCCATCCTAAGTTGAATCAAAGAGCACTCCAGCTGTTACGTCCCTATAATACTAGTTTTTACCCCATTACTATTGTAGTTGTATCCCTCATTAATATTGTTGAGCCCCTAATGTCCCCATATTTTTATTACTGTGCCCCATAGAATCCCTCTATTGTTATTTTTGTGGCTTTATATTATTATTGTTAGGTCGGCTGGGTTATATTGTGACTCCACAGGCTCCTATATATAGAAAGGAGGTTTTGTCATTTGAATCATCCAAAAATTGTTCATTTGTGTAATGTAAAGGAGGTTGCCCCCTCGAAGAGGCTGAATTCTAAGGCGGTTGATCTCTCTTTTTTTATCTTTTTGTGAGCTAGTTTTATACTTTTGGTGTCAGAGCTTTGGATTCTAGGTTTCGCGGCTCCAATAGTCATCGTCACATTTTCGCTATAAAAATTTTTTCTATGACGTTTTGGAAGCGAAAAAAAAAAAAAAAAAAAAAAAAAACAAAAAAAACAAAAAAAAACAAAAAAAAACAAAAAAACCAAAAAAAAACAAAAAAACAAAAAAACAAAAAAAAAAAAAACAAAAAAAAACAAAAAAAAAAAACCCATTTGAGACGCATTGAACCTTGAGTCTAAATTTCAGAGCTTTTCGCACTATATTTGTGGAGATATGATCTGAGGAAGTTGGTCTTTTTGCAGACTCCTGAATTACATTCCAAATAGGTGACCTGGGGAAAATCGTCGTAACTTTCTCTCTGAGCATTAGATTGAAATTTTGTAAGAAGGTACAGAAAGAGGACAGACTGTAGTTTCTTGTATATATTTTTCAGTACCATAGGTTGAAATAGTGACACGTGGCACTTCATACAATTTTGCTCTTCTGGAAAGGTCTATAATCAGGTCATCTTGGGAGATTGTGCATAACTCTTTCTTGGAGAATCCAATTTGGATCATACTGGTGGCATTGGAAAGAGGATGCAGAGGGCTACTACAGATCACAATTTCAAAACTAGATGATCCTAAATTACAAAGATACATCAGATTCAATATCAAGCTCCTACAAAGTGAAAAAATGTGTGTAGTTTTTTTAAATTTTTTCTTAAGTTTGGTTTGAAAAATTAGTTTGAAGGAATTCAAAGGGCATAGTAAAGCATTATTATTGGTAATTGATGTCGCGAGGAAAGAAAATGAAAACACCTAGTAAGCAACCTGAAAGCTCTAGCATGACTCATGAAGAAAAGGAAGAAATGCAACATAATATATCAAAATTACGAGACCAACTGCAACAAGTGTCACTTGCACAAAAAGTAACAGAATCTAAGATAAAATATGTAGAAGCTAAGATGTATGGTTTAAAGAAAGGTGTAGAAGCTAAGATGGATTGCTTAAAGAAAGGTGTAGAAGCTAAGATGGATGGCATGGAAGCTAAGATGAACGGAATGGATGCTAAAATGGATGGCATGGGTGATAAGATGGAAGAGCTGAAGATAAATATGAATAAGTTGCTAGAAGAAATGGTCACTAATGGTGAAAGGATAGTAAAGGAAACTCATGATGAGAACAAAAAAAATAGTAATCATGATTCCATAGACTTTAATGTTGGATCCAAGACCCACCATATTCCAAAAATTGATATGAGGAAATTGATGGCAAAGATCCCGCAACATGGATATTCCAGATGGAGCAATTTTTCGATCTCAATAATGTGAAAAACACACAAAAAGTACGTATTGCAACTTTATATTTGGAACCAAATCAGTTTGTATGGTATCAATGG
>APFE030608701.1:27938-62965 GCA_000404065.3 Pinus taeda | reverse complement strand
ATTTGAATCATCCAAGAATTGTTCATTTGTGTAATGTAAAGGAGGTTGCCCCCTCGAAGAGGCTAAATTCTAAGGCATTGATCTCTCTTTTCTATCTTTTTGTGAGTTGGTTTCATAACACCAACATCGGTCTCCCCATCCTTTCCCATGTCTATTTTGATAAAACATTCGCATCAGACCCCAGATCCAAGATGACCTGATCCATTTCATAATCACCTATCTGCGCAGATAGCCTCATCTCTTGCCCTGTCCATGCCTTGCGCTTGCCAAACTTTCTGACCACGTTGTGTTCACCAGGGGCCTTTTCCTTGTTGGCACTTTATTTATTATTTCTTGATCCGAGTTGGCACAACTCCCGGATTTAACCAAGATCTTTTGTTTTCATGATGTGATTAGAATTGCATTTAAAAGAGCATAAAGGGACATATATGCATGGTGTGAAGAAGAAGGAACATGACAAGAATCAACAACATAAAACACAAGATGTTGATAACAGAGTTGGTCCAAGAGGGACTATGTCTCCGGGCCCTAGTGTCAAGATGGTGTAGGCTATTGCATTAAGTACTCGAAACAATGATGATGTACATGCATGTGTTTTTCTCTATCATACAAGGAATATGCCCTCACACAGGAGTGGCTCCAAGAGATGTTCTGCTACAAGAACTCTCATTCACAAAAGGGCTCCTATCAGCATAACATCATTTCACATATGTGAATAATGAGCATCCTGCCAACATGGCATCAAAGGGATCTCAAATCAAACATACATGATGACACATGAGTATCCTGTCAACATGAAGACAAAGGGATCTCAATCAAAACATGACAATAAGTAAATCTCACATCAAGTACAAAACAAGATCCCCACATCAAACATCAAACAGGGATCTATACAGCACAATGCATCTCAAGCAAAGAGACAAAGAAGTACATGATCGCACTACATATACCTCACATCAAGAAGTGATCAAAAGAAGAGGATAATAAACTGTTGGATCTGGTTGTGCCGTCAATCTTGCGGCGTCGAATCTCATGGAAATAACTGCTCACACATTGAATGTTGACCCTTGCACTCCACTTTGAAAAGTGGCTGAAAAATAGAATAATCAAATGGAAAATCTGATTACACCATCAAATTCGTGTCATCTAATAGTGTAAAATCAACTATCAAATTTCTTAATTCTGACAAAGTGAAAATCTGGGGCTACAGGAATCTTTTAGATTCCCCTAGATTCCTCAAAGATTCCTTCCTCCGGGTCATCTGAAGATCTGCTGCTCAGATCAAAATTCTATCTACGCCATCAAGTTCCTTGCAGAATTCTGAGAAAAATGAGTATGAAGTTGGCTGCATTCTGACTCTGGAAAATTTCAGCCTCCAAGGAATCTAGAAGTTTCTCTCAAGATTCTCAAAGATTCTCCTCCACTGCGACTCTGCAAATATGCTGCTCAATAGGCAAATCCAACCTCGCCATTGTGTTCCCTACGAAAACTTGAGAAAATGACTGTAAACTTGGTTATCTTCTGACAAAATGAATTTTTACCTCCTCATGGAATCTTTGAAATTCTCTGCAAAATTTTTGTGTCGAAAAACATGCCATCATTTTGCCTCCTAGAACTGTGTCATGGTTCCATCTCTGGTTTGGCTCATGGTTCCACGTACAGAACCCTATTTTCGGCCCTAATTCTGCACTCCGTTCCATTCTTTGTTCTCCTCATGCATCTGCGGAATGCGAGTTTAAGTATTATTTAGTGGGTGGAGCCACCATGGTCAAGCCTTGTGGCTCAATGGTGGTGGAGATCCCTAGCCTAGAGGAGATTAAGGTTCAAATCCCCCGCCTTGTAGAATTATCATATTGTTTTGTTGGTTAATTAAATATGGTTTGGTGAGGGTGCGTTTGTTTTTTACGTGCATTGAATCCGTTGTTATATAAGTGGTGGTTCCACTGTGGGTGGCAGGTCCGCCGAGGGTGGCCCACACCCCATTCAACATTAATGTATGGTTGTTGGGGGGCCAGCGGGGGTCGTGGCCCACCGGCCCATGTTTAATAACAAATTTTAATATATAGTTTGGGATGGTGGCGGGGGTCATGGCCCGCTATTGGGGCAAAGTGATTTCCTGTCATTTAATTTGTCAACCCAAGGGTTTCGTAAACTTATGAAGCATGCGTGCACTGGATGTGCTAGAAATTGTCTTTCAGTTTAGATCAATATAACTACAAAATAATGAAAACTAGTTCATCTAATCTATGAAATCAAATAATGAAAATGAAATTCAACTAACCTATGAAATAAAAAACAACTAATGTATGCTTAGTTACTCCAACATTCAATTATGAGGTGTTACCTTCTTGAGATGATGTGTAAGCAACTATTTATACTTTAACTTCTAATGTCCTAGAAAAGCAAGTAAAGTGTGCAGAAAATAACTGAGTAATTGCATGTATCAAATATTCAACCATTCAATCTTGAAATATGATTAAATCAATTTCTTAGAATGACCTTTAAGAATATCATTTAATTCAATTAAATGAGGATCTTAAAAGCAAATATAAAAGCACGAAAAAGTAAAGCTCAATGATTGCATAGGTTGAACATTCAATCACTCAATTTGAAGCCACCTTCTTGGCCTGATCCTTTATTCAATTATACAATCAATTGATGGTTTGATCTAAGAAAGTAAATAACAGAACACGAAAGCAAACTAAATAACTATGAGCCATAGTCTCAAACTTAATCCAATCAGAAAACACATAAATCTTCCCTATTGAAATGTTTTTAGAAAAGAAAAGATTACATAGTCATTCTAAAACTAATAATAAGAAAGCAAATGAAATTTAATCTATAAAAGCAATTAAATCTCACAATCATTAGAAGGCCATTCCAATGATGTATGAGGATGGCAAGTGAAGAAGCTCCATATGCAAGAAAAACTAAATCTTCAAATCTCAAGTATGAGCTCCGAATTCTCTATTAAAAACATGAGCATTTCTCCCACTTTACACATGCCTTTCAAAAGAGAAGGTTCTCCTATTTATACAAAAACATAAGAAGCTAACCTATTTAATGAGGATCCACTAAAATCTCATATAGTTACAACCAAATAGCTCATAATGAAACACATATCCCCTAGGTGTCTCATAGAGTTCTAATCCAAATAAGAAATGATGAGACACCTCATAGAGTTACAATCTAAATAAGATACATATCCTTTTTTGACCTTTATCCAAATCTCCTTTGAAGGGAATTCGGATTTGAGCATTGGAGGCCACATAATGGTGCCTTGGAAGCTTCCAAATGACCTCCACATGTCATGAAACTCAAGCCACATATATAGTTACATGAAACCATGTTAATTTCCTAGTTTTTAATCGTAAATTCACTTTAAACACATAAAATAAATAACTTTGGAAAATAAGGATCCTAACCCATATATTTATGAAAATGGTGGCTAATGAAAGGTTATATAGTTATGGAGTTGCGACATGTGAGTGAAATGGTGGCGATAAAGGTGAAAGTGGATGTCATTTTGAAGACATTTTGGAGGCCCAACATATCCCCCAACTAGAGTAATTGCATGTCATCATGCAAATATTGCATTAATTCCTTTGATTTGCTCGCAACGTCTTTGCTTTTGAATGAGCTTGGCTTATATCATGTCCTTAAACTTTGCATTGGAAAATTTTATTTATTTTTGCAAAATATTCCTTGTCATACATTCAATTGCAACATGTTTGGTTGGTTCTTGTGTTTCAACCAAATTCTAATTGGTATTGGTTCTTTTTGTTGCAGCAAGATTCATTGAACATATTTCAGAATGCATCTTTAAAACCAGCCATATAGTGTGCTCATAATTTAGGCATTATTTGCAAATCATATAACTTTTTGAACCATAATGCAATCATAATTGATTAGGACAAGTTTGTTAGGATGAAATGAAAATGTGTGATGGTGTATGATATATGAATATGAAATTATGTCCCTTTCCCCAACTAAAGATATGACAATGTGAAAGAGGAAGTGAGGAATTTCCCAAAGTTACAATTTTAGTATTTTAAGGAATTGCATGACTAAAAATTAGAAAACCACATACCTTGACATACCTTCAATGTACATGAGTTATGGAAATTGAAGAGTGTGGTTGCTTATGGATCATGGAATGAAATGTAGAATTCATATGCTTCTTGGTTGCATAAATGGTGGATGAGGTTGTGAAGTGGATTATTTATTTCTACTGCTAAATCTGTTGTATCTGCTGCAAAATCATGAAATGATATAGTCTTCAATCGCTATAATACTGATGGTACAACTCTAGTCATGCGAATAAATGTGTCGGTGTCAAGCATGAATAGAGATCATTGGATTACCGACCATTGATCAATGTCATTAACCAATGCGAGGCAAACTCGCCATTAATGTCAACGAGTGCCAAGGTACCTAAGTACATCTTGCGAAGAGAAAATAAATGAGTTGATGTCGAGCCACTTGCAAGATCCAACAATCAAGGGACATTGATGTATTCCCATGATTGTTGGTGAGAGAGCCTGTCATTAAGGCATACAAGCCTCAAGGTACTAATGAGGACTCTAGCCTTGGACCTAGATATTGTGTCAATGCCAATAGGCCAAGGCTTGTTAGAAGGAAGGCCTTAAGGAATCCTCCATCATCTAACGCGAGCATGAAACAATGATTTTGAAGGACTATGAATGGAAAATTTTGCAGTGGATCAAGGTTTATTTAACAGAAATGACAATGACAAGTGAATGGAAAGTAAAAGGACAAATCAACATGTAAGCGATTTGAATGTCTTTATGAAAATGTGTTATGAGTTAGTGAAAGCAAGGCAAGAAAATATAGTTTCTATGAATAAAAAAAATGAGCAGTGAAGGAAAATGAGATGAGAATTTTATTGACTAACTGAGTGAAATGCAATGCGACTACAAAGGAAATGAGATGAAGGTTTTATTGACTGAATGAGTATGGATGCAATGGAAACATTGGCATTTGAAAGGCTTGCAGCTGTTGGATCTAATATGCATTAGCATGTGCTCATGCATTGATGTTTCATCTCTATTACTGCTCTGATCATTTTCTTGTGAAATAAATGTGGTTTTTGAGAGACACTATTTGCTTATGGTCATTTGTTCTTCCTCCTAGAACCTGCAAAAAATTAGTACTTCTTCTCCAATGGATTGTAAAGTTATCAAAATAGAGAGGTGATCAATTTCTCTGTTAATGACATTTACATATAAAAAAAATAAGAATCAGTACTATTAAACAAGTTCATGAAAGAAAACCAAAAGAGTTTATACCTGTGTCGAAAGTAGTGCCTCAAGTTACCTGTTGTTTCTTTTCAGCAATTTCTTCATTCTTTACTATTTCAAAATCTAATAATATCTTCCTCATTTTGTAGATATCGTCGAGATCTTTCCAACGACACTTGAATTATCGAATTCCGATGTTGTATGAGAAAGTTAAACTGTTTTGAAATTTTTATGAAACAGTGAAAATTGTCATGTAAACTGTGGCATGAGAACATGATGCTATAGTAAAAGATGATGTAAGCAAATGAAATGGAATGTTGATCATGAATTTATGGTTAGAATACATTGTTTGACAAATAAATCATTGAGTTAAATGCATAGCTGCAGAATTGTCGATTAGCTGCAGAATCACTGTTCAGCTGCAAAATGTGCACAGTTTCTGTAGCTAAAATCTTGTCGATCTTCTTTGGTTGTGCCATGGCATCAAATTTTCCATTTGTAATGCCTTCGTATTTTGTACCTACAAGACTCAAAGAAACGTGATCATTCTTGTATAAAAACATGTTTAGCAGAAATCTATTAACCCAATCAAATGCAATCAACATAAGCAAGGGTTACAAAACCACTAGCAAAGACAAAGGCTATCTACATCTGCTCGCTAGAAATTTGGTTAGATAATTTATCCTGCAAGAACCTTACAAGGGATACATCAAAGCTTCCATAGTACTTGATACGAGATATCTGGTTCCTCTCACATACTGTCCCCTTCAAAATACAACGTCAAGATAATGAAACCAAGATACTTGGATGATCAGAACACAAAGGTGTTATCGCTGCTTTAGAGAATCCCTGTTCTTTCTTATGTTCAAATGTGTATTGAAGTTGTAATGAAATAGAATCGGCCTTCTTATCAATTAATTCCTTCATTCTTTAACTACATGAGGTATCAAATAGTGAATATCACTGAACTGTTATTCGATATCTTGAAATCCCTTCTCATTCTATTTCACAGTGGCTCCTTCAATGGAGGAAATTATCAATGCCAACGCACAGTGGATGACTTGGCACAAGCGACTGGGGCACCCAAACTCAAATTGTTTTCTCCAACTGTCTCGAGTTGGAATTTAGCTAAGGAAATCAGATCTGGGCAGATATTTCTCAGAGAAATCAGAATATGGCCGCAATTGTGCATTAATTAAAATTGTTTTTCCTCACGCAGTCAGCGAAATAGGGTCCTGAAGAATCTCATATTTCTCTCAAATGGTTGTGAAATTGAGGAAACCGTTTCTGGGTTATGTAACTCACCCTATTCCCAAAAACACACATGTCTCGGTTTTCCTATATCATTTTCATTTGGCTAGAAATCGCATTTTAAAATTGACATTTTTAAGTTTTGTACATTTCCTCTGCTTAGGTAACTGTTGTGGTCGATTTTTTTTATTTTTAGGTTTGTTGTTGGTTTCTGTCAAGAATATTTCGTCCAAGACCTCTATCTAAATTGAATAACTACCTTTTCTACAATGTTGATCAGTTGAATAGGCAGGGAACTAGCTTTTCCCATTAGACTACACCTCCACCACCAAAATCAGTTTCAATTCTAGTTCTCCTTCTGATCGAATGAAGCACAGGAAGGACAGTGCATATAGGCAGGTAGTGATGAGTGCTGACCTAATTGTAGCCATGCCCCAACTGGGATTCACAGATTTCAAGAGTGTTTCTACGCTTGTTGAGATCTCCACAAAATCAAACCTCCAACTAATGCGTAATTCAATCACATGAAACCCACAACCGTTCATTGTTTTAATCAATCGATTGCAACAAAAAATACCAATGATTAGAAGTTGAATTGCACGCCAAATTCATTTATTATTTGTAGGGTGACTGAAGTCCCCAACAACCAAAACCAGTTTCAATCTCAACGATTCACCATTATTTTACTTGCCATGAAACAAAAACGGTTTACTACGGAGTAGATTAATGTGCCAAGACTAGGATCTCGACGACATATGCAATTTTTATTTTATTTTCACTTTGAATGCCAAAGCCCAACTGTGAAATATTGGATCCAATGCTATAGTTCCAGCGTTGTAGAAGTTCATTTCTCAACCTTCATTTTTTTCAAACCCTCAAACAATGTTTGTGTCAATTCGTTGCCGTTGGTTTTTGATTTTTTTATCACATATAGTGGGTTATGTATGTTTATTACTTTTTACTGTTTTTTTAATTGAATTGTTAATAAAATTATATATGTTATACTTTCAAAAATTTAAAAATATACATATATATTTCATTAAACAAAACTACATATACATATACATATACACATAATACACACACACACACACACACACACACACACACACACACATATATATATATCTTATTATAAAACTAAATCAAATGAAATGACGAAAATAGAATTAATTGCAGAATTGCATTCTGTAGCTAAATAATTTTTTATGATATACTAACAAAACAATTTCTTTTTCTTATCCTCTAGGTCACACGAAGTGCAGAAAGAGAGCATACCTGAGATTTTTTATTTTTTTAGCATAGTCAAGGTTTTATCAATCAATTCCTTTGTAAATTTTGCAAAAATAAAATGAAAATGATTGATCTCATACCTTAAATTTTTGTTCATGATCTTCACTTCTACTCCTTGTTTTCAATCATTTGTTTTATTGCAAATATTTTCTGCCAAGGGCTGGTAAATGGATGGTTCTTACTACACCACAAAACATCAAATTTATCTAAAAAACTAATATATATCTCTCTCTCTCTCTCTCTATATATATATATATATATTTCCTATCTATCTAAAAACTATTTTTTTTATTTTTTAAGTATATTCGTGCTTCCAATGAAGCCATTTACGAATTAAACTTTCTAAAATGTTCATATCCAAATCTGCGAAATGTACCTGATTGTGTATGGGGACATGAAAAATCGTTTTAACCTTTAGATTTGCCGCAAGGATCTCTTGAAGAATTAATGAATATTGTGGCGTAACTACTTCTTGATACCATTCCTCAATGTAGTCTTTGGGATGCATTCTAGATCCTTTGTCCATAAATGGTTAGTAAAAACAAAAACAAATAAAAAACACTCTAAACTAAAAGCTAGTTCCTATGCACACTTCCCCAACAATGACGCCAAAATGTTGGGGCAAAGTGATTGCCTATCATTTAATTTGTCAACTCGGGGGTTTCGTAAACTTGTGAAGCATGCATGCACTGTATGTGCTAGAAATTGTCTTTCAGTTTATATCAATCTAACTGCAAAATAATGAAAGCTAGTTCATCTAATCTATGAAATCAAATAATGAAAATGAAATTCAACTAACCTATGAAATAAAAAACAAGTAATGTATTCTTAGCTACTCCATCATTTAATTATGAAGTGTTACCATCTTGAGATGATGTGTAAGAAACTATTTATACTTTAACTTCTAATGTCCTAGAAAAGCAAGTAAAGTGTGCAGAAAATAACTCAATAATTACATGTATTAAATATTTAGTCATTCAATCTTGAAATATGATTAAATCAATTTCTTAAAATTATCTTTAGGAATATTAATTAATGCAATTAAATGAGGATCTTAAAAGCACGAAAAAGTAAAGCTCAGTGATTGCATAGGTTGAACATTCAATCACCCAATTTGAAGTCACCTTCTTGGCCTCATCCTTTATTCAATTATACAATGAATTGATAGTCTGATCTAAGAAAGTAAATAACAGAACATGAAAGGAAACTAAATAACTATGAGCCCTTGCCTCAAACTTAATCCAATTAGAAAATACATAAATCTTCCCTATTGAAATGTTTTTAGAAAAGCAAAGATTACACAGTCATCTTAAAACTAATACTAAGAAAGCAAATAAGCTTTAATCTATAAAGCAATTAAATATCACAATCATTAGATGGCCATTCCAATGGTGTATGAAGATGGCAAGTGAAGAAGCTTCATATGCAAGCAAAACTAAATCTTCAAATATCCAAGTATAAGCTCCAAATTCTCTATTAAAAACATGAACATTTCTCCACCTTTACACATGCCTTCCAAAGGAGAAGACTCTCCTATTTATACAAAAACATAAGAAGCTACCCTATTTAATGAGGATCCACTAAAATCTCATATAGTTACACAACCAATAGCTCATAATGAGACACATATCCCCTAGGTGTCTCATAGAGTTCTAATCCAAATAAGAAATGATGAGACACCTCATAGAGTTACAATCCAAATAGGACACGTATCCTTCTTTGACCTTTATCCAAATCTCCTTTGAAGGGAATTCGGACTTGAGCATTGGAGGCCACATAAGGGTGCCTTGGAAGCTTCCAAATGACCTCCACGTGTCATGAAACTCAAGCCACATATATAGTTACATGAAACCATGTTAATTTCCTAGTTTTTAATCATAAATTCACTTTAAACACATAAAATAAATAACTTTGGAAAATAAGGATCCTAACCCATATATTTATGAAAATGGTGGCTAATGAAAGGTTATATAGTTATGGAGTTGCGACATGTGAGTGAAATGGTGGCAATAAATGTGAAAGTGGATGTCATTTTGAAGACATTTTGGAGGCCCAACATCCGCTGCCTCGTTTATATATATATATATATTTTTTTTATAACAATAACGAACATTTTCGAATTTGTCGATTTTAAGGGTCATTGGGTGTTTTAAAGAGGCAACAATTTCACCCACCCGATGGCTGGATTTCGTGCACCAAGTCTCAGTCAATTTGTAGGACCATTAAACCTGGCCCACATGGTAGCTTTGACCAAAAATTTGACTGGCTCTTTCTCCCTCATACGAGCTTGGATTTGAGTGTCATTCACACCATTGAAATCATGGAGACGAGCACTTCAATCTAGTGTTGGTTTTGAAGCAATCTAACCACTTCTAATTTTGACCCTTTCTGAGTCCTCTGGGACTTCTGCCTATGTCTAGAGCCACCTGGATCATTTCCTGTAGGCCTTCCACAGCCTTGCTATCGCGCAACAATTTCATGTAGGTCTATAAAAATGTAGTGAGTACAGAAGGATCAACCTCTGCAGGTGCGCTAATTTCTTGCATCTTTCCCTACCTTCCAGAAGCGGAGGCCTCCGCGAAGCTCTTCTTAGCTTCCATAAAAGTTTCTTTAGCATGGTCTAGGTCAAAACCAACTTCTTTCTTTGGCGCTTTTTGGACCCATCCTTCTTCTTCAAGTTGTTTACCTTTATTAGTGCCAGTTGTCATTCCACTTCTCAACACAATATTAATGCTTTGATCTTCTTCGCAAGGCTTAGCCCTTATCATCTGTAAATTCTACATAGGTTATTGAGGCTGTGTCTTCTTCTCTTGCATTTTAGCTATTAGCACCAGACATTATTCTATAGTATGGTCAAACTGTATGCAGTACTGACATGATGGGTCTGTAGGATTTTGGCACTCTCACGCATAGTGCCTCGGCTATCCAAAGTTGTAGAAGATAATCTGACCGCAACCTCTACCAAGTACTCCTCCTCCTCGGCCCCATCCTCGACCCTGATATCCTCCACACACTCCTTCATTTCCTTGATCTAGAGGTCGAGTTTCTGCTTGCATCCGATACATAGGCATTCTTTCCATCATGAGCTCATAGCTTTGACAATAGCACTCATCGTGGCCCACGGATTTATAGAAATTACGGAAGCACTGTTGGGGTGTCTGAACGAACTTCTAGAGTAAATGGCAATTGTCCATCACATGTTTCCCATTGACTTGAAAAATAACGCACCACAACACAACCCCCATGCTCGGCCCTACTAGGGTTTCTGGTTTCAGAGGAATCGTCCCCCCTCCTATAATATAATTCGCGTACACGGGACAATGATCCTTATCGTGCACGTGACCCTTTCACTTCAAACACCAGACTTTCACGCGCACTTCAAGCTTAATTTCCTTGTCTTTCTTCAAACTCTATATGTCTAAGTGTAATCTCTCTAACTGTGAGTGGATCTGATGTACTCTCAGGTTCGTATTCTGAATAGATGATGCATGCAACCTCATTGCGATCTCCAAGGCTTATGCCCGTGTTTCTATCTTTTCTTGTGATAGAGCAATTCTTAAGTGGGGAAAAAGTGACGCTATAAACCATTCGCAATGCTGGCTATCTGTGATCTGCATGTTAGCCTCCCTAATCTGACACTTCAATCTCTGGTCAAATTCCCAAGGTGTCTCCTTGACCCTCATCATGATTTCTTTAAATCCAATCACTGACTATGAGTTAGATTTAGGTTTACTAAACTCTTTGTTGAAAGTCATCTTAGTATTTGCTACATGGAAAGAGGATTATCATAGCAATACTTAATGTACCAGGTCAGTGCATGATCCTGCAAAGCAGTAACCAACTATGCCTTCTTTATATTGTCATCAGTAATATGTTGCGTTGTCCATACAGCATTCGCAACAAACCAAAACTTCTCTGTATCTTCACTTCTTATACCATTAAAGACCGACATATTCATTGCATTCACCATATTTAAGGGTGGAGGTAGAGGTGGAGTGGTGGGCGAAGGTGTATGCAGTGGAGGCGGAGGCGGATGTAGGGTGGATGGATGATTTGTTCTAGGAATCCCCTGAGTGATTAGATAAACAACGCTTCGTGGTGTAGTTTATCCCACCCCTTCATCATCTCTTGAAGGAGGTATAATTAATGGACTATACTCTAATCCTAATCCTTCGAGATTTCTAAAGAATCGTCCACTTCACGTAGCTTTGAACATCAAGGTAATGGCACACCCCTTTTAAACATAACAACATTTTAATCCAAGTATTTAATGATCTTAAGTACTTACCTCACGGTCCCTTGAAGAATCTTCGCTCCGCTTCGCTATAGCTGACTGAGGTATCAACTGAAAATTCTGTTGGCATTATGACACGGGTGTTGTCCTTGATGGCAACTCTCTTAGATGACAGATCAGAATACAACAGGTTAACAGCTCAATGAAGAGAGGTATACGTAGGTTCACCATTGGCCAAGCTACGTATACACACAAGTTCACTGTATACAAGTCGCTTATACGTACACACACACTTTCACAAAAGGAAAAGCACGTATACCTTGGAAAAATAAGTTTTGGTCCGAAGTATTTGGTCCATGGTATTGGTCCAAGGTATCGGGTTTGAGGTACTGACCCTAGGTATTTGATCCAAGGTATTGGTCCTTAGTGGTTTCAGTCCATAGTATTGAGAAAGGCCTAAAACTATAAAAGGAGGAGAAGATCATTAGGCCAAAGTACTCAAGAATTAAATATCTGATGAAGAGTGAGATCTAGTATGCAGGTTATTGGGTTATGATGCATTGTTGGATCTGAACCAAGGAGGAACCTTAGTGGTTGATGGCAGATAAGATCTAATGATGGATCGGGATCTTAAGGCGTAAAGTGAACTATCATTATGTGTTTTTTCTCATGAATATTCTAGATCTGAAAATTGACACATATATTTGATATGATCTAGGTATAACTGAATTCTGGTATAGCTGCAGAATTATGAATTAATATTTGCAGATGTATACGTTGGTTGACTTTGAGGAAAGCGCATATACACGTAGGTTCGGCACAAGAAAGTAGTGTATATCTTATAATATATGTTTTAGTTGCTGTTGTTTGTTGTTGCAGTGTTCTGGGTTCTAGCCTGGGTTCTGGTTACTGTGTTCTAATGACAACATTTAGAATGATCAGATTGATGGAGTGATTGATTGATTCAGTTATGGTTGGCTCAAAAGGATATTGGTTAGTGCAGATACATTTGATGATTGAATGATGTTGTTGATGGATCCAGTCTAAAAAATTATGACACGTGGTCTCTGGAAGAAAAGAGAAAGTTGTAGCCTTCTGTAGGCCAGCACCTACGTACAAGTAAACATATAAGCTAGTACAAGAGCTAGGGGGTTTTAGCTCCCTTCCAGTAGAAGCTGGAGAATGAGAGAAGGTTGTAGCCTTTTGTAGGTAGAAGCATGTGTACTGGTATAAGACTGCACTAGTACAAAATTTAAACACAATTATCTTATTATTAAAAGAAGACAGAGACGATTGTAGTAGGTGGTTTTCACCCACATTGGGTTTCCACCTTATATCTTGGTGTTCATTTGTGTTTCTTATGTGTGATGATATGTTATGTTTTTACTGCACCTGGTTACTATTTATATGGTTCTGATGCACTGATTAAAGATTAATATATGATGAAATAACTGAATCATTATGTTGTTGGACATACGCTAGTTGCACTAAACATAGTTGTGTGTACACGCGAGTTCCCTTAACTGAATTAGCATATATGAATCTGATTATGGAAATGAAAAATTATTAGTTTGATAATATTGATTCACCCCCCACCCTCTCAGTATTATTTCCAACAAATTTTGTATCAAATCCTCCTATACTTTGGTCGATCCAACGATCGACAACCTGCACGATCTTGTTTTCAGAGGCTTTTAGTTGTCGCACTAATTCTAGAGAGCACACTATAGAACTATCGGGCTTCCACCTTCCTCGACTGTCTTTTAATTTATCCAAACACTCATACATTTCAATGGGGAAGGTGCAAAAGAAGATCTTGTGTATCTCTGTATACAGATACATGTTCAACCACTCTTCCTTCGACAGGAGCGGATTCATGTTTTCTTGCGCTGCGAACTCGTGAATCTTCAGATCCAACCACTTTTCAATTTCTTTCTTAGTCAGATTCCAATGATGCGGCATCACACATCTCTTTCAAGAAAATCTCGGTCCTGGCAATGGAACCATTTGTTGGCTTAAGGGGTCCTGACCCACATTTGAAGTTAGTTGCGCCAACCAACAAAACCCTACACTACTGGCCCTTTCGGAAACAACCCACGTAACGCAAGCTGTAGTCTCACCTGAAGTAGTATGGGGGGAATGCAAGAACCAAGTTTCTACATCCAGAGAATAGTGTGATGTCTTCCAGTGCCTCAGATCTGCCTTCGTGTAGGTCGATACTCTTAGGTCACATTACTACAACTCTGTTAAAACAACCTTCAGACCTTCGTGAAGGTCTACAATTAGCCCTTGCAAACCTTTAACATTCAATTTACCTACTTACATGCATCAGAAATCAATCCTAAATTGGTGTTCACGCAGATCTACTTAAGTCGTTAATAAATATAAGAGGAATTACCAGAGTCTTCGCGAAAGTATTTGAACATGCATTGCGTACATTATTAAGACTTGTTCAAGAAAATTGTGTAACATTCAATCAATATTTCATAAAACAAGTCATTCATTAACGACATATAACATAAATAGATATGAATAGAAATACTCAGTAATTCTTTAGAAACTTGTCTTTATTGATCTCAATTCATAGATTACAGACTCAAAACTGCCCTATGCACACAGCTGCAGGGGTCCGCGCACTCAGCTGTAGACTCTACCTTGGCCTATGCACACTTAGCTGCGGAGCCTTTCTTTCTTTGTCTAAGTGCAGGAAGCAGAGCCTTCCTACCCTAGCTTCTTCAATCAACCCAATTCCTTATATTTTTTCCTTCTCCTTGCTCCTCTTCCTTTCGCTAAGACTCACTATTTATAGACTTTTTCATACAATGCCATGGTCCGTGGAACATGGGTGAATCTCAAAAACCAACTCAAAACTTATCCAAATCAAGGGGCTAAGCCCATTTGACTCCTAATCCTCTATGCGCTCCACAACCACAAATCACGGAGACTTTACATTATTTACAAAATTGTACCAAAATTTGAGTTATCTTAACCCCAAACTAACCCAGGGGACCCCATCCCAACAACTTATGTTACTTGTCATTTAAACTGGAGAGCCAACATGTTGGACGATTTGAAAGGTCTTCCTTCATTTTCCAGTTGATCCATCACAATCACCCAACTCTGTGAGAATGTTTTTGTGCTCTCTTGGCTGTATAAGCGACATGCAAAGATGACCAAGAGCTGATAAGCCTTCCACAATATCCTTGTCTTGTACACTTGGTTGGGTGTTGTATTGAACTTAGATGGCTCTTTCACCTATCTCTTCAAGATGTCTCTTGAGTTTGCACTGCTATTGGGCCTGGTGAAGGGTGCATCCACTATGACTACCGACTGTGGAAAGTGATATATCTTTGGAAATTCATGTCCCCTAAAGGTAGCAAGTTTTGTTCCACTAACACTGCTCAACACCATTGTCTATGGATTAGTATGCGAGACAATTCAGTGGATCATGTCCATGCATGGAAACGCGGGATACCTACATGCAATCTGGTACAAGCCATACTTGTGTATGTTGACATAGACTTTGTGGTCCTCTAGATTCTCCTCAAACGTGCTTGAAAAGATGTCATTGATTTCCTACCATTTCATCTTGATCTCCTTGTCTATGAACAACTTAGTGTCTTCATAAATGGGTAAGCTTATAGACTCTTGCTCGACCACATATCCAGTTGCACTCTCAATGGTGTCCTTTGACCTTGCTCTCTTGGAAGCCATTGTACCTGTACTACTAAGAGACAAATGAACACCTGTGATACCTGGAGACAAAGCAGCACTCATGGCAAGCAAATTTATATTTGAATACCAAAAGAAACTTGAGCACTAACATGCAACACACTCGGGTGACTGACTAGAAGATTTGCGTAATTTTCATTGGGATATTGATTACCAGAACTGTGAAAAACACAATCCAGACTATTAGTGGGCTGACTGACTGCTGAAATTGCACAGAGCACAATCCAGTTTGGCTTGCTGAGAACTAAAACTATGCAATGCACATTTTTGGTTAGCATGATTGCAACCCGGTAAAACTACATTGCGTAATTCTAGGGGCCAACAAGGAACTCCCTCTCAGAATTGTGCAAAGCAATCCTGGGAGGTAGTGTGAGGCAAGCTCTGTGCAATTTCTAGGAGTAAGGTAGAGCCTTCCATCCTAGAAATGCACAGTGCAACCCAAGCAAGACAAGATCCGGGACAAGGCAGCCCAGACTCGCCAACGGGCGACTGAAAACAGTAAAGACTGAATGCATGTGCGAAGCTGAGTGCAGACTTGAGTGAATGAGAATGCGTGCAATCAGTGAGTGCAAGATTGAGTAAATGGGAAAGTAGGTAAGTATGTGAAGAGAGTCGCTGCAAAAACAACCGTAAGTGGAGAAACAGTGCCATGCATGCGACAGTAAGGAGATGCAAATGGAAAACTTGAAACATTGCTTCTACAAGCTAACATGCATTAAAACGACAACAAACGTTCAACAAAACCAAGCAAACAAATTTCACACAAACTAAAATACAAAGTAGCAAAAGACATGAAAAGTGGACTTACCCGGAAAAAGTTGAACTGAGTGTGCCAAATGCTCATAGATGCGATGGGGCATGCCAGAGCTCCAAGCTCGAAGTGAAGAATGAGCTTTGAAGCATCGAATAAATAGTTTTTATAAGATCAAGGCTCATGATGCGCATGCCACAAATATAGGAAAAAGCGACACTTGGCTGCAAGTTTCTAAAAAGACTTTTTCATGTAACCACCAGCTGCTAAAAATGGATCCCTAAAATCTAGGGATATATTTTTTTCCTTTTCGAGAATAGAAGCCTATGCTTGCAAAGAAAGATTGCTTAGTCCTGGAGGGAACTGATCAACTTAGAAGCACATGGAATGGACTGGAAGCCTCTGGATGACTTCTGCGCAGTTTCTGGGCTAAGTGGCTCTGGTTGCCCCTCAAGGTCTACACAATTTCTGGACTGAAGCCAAGGGTACCAGCCAAATCTGTGAAAATTCTAAGAGCAAGCCCAATGATGGGCTACTCTGCATAATTTTCAAAGGGAAGGCAGTCTACTTTCTCTGCGCATTTCTGGAGAGCAACACGCTGCCTTAATGCTTTGCACAATTCTGGTGAGCAAGGTTGGTTGCCCTCTAGTTCTACACAATTATGCAAGTCAGCACAAGATCCAGTTAATGACCAATTCAAGGGATGTTAGCTTGTGGGTGAAAGGAAAACAAGCTAGCAAACACAAGCTGATGAGCCATAGAAACTCAACTGAAGCATAAGTACCTGTCAATGCAAGACATGCTACTAAGAATGGTTGGTAGGGAGGCTCCAAAACGAAGCTAAGGAAAAATTTTAGAGGATGGTTGTAGCTATAAGAGGGAGTAGAAAGGGCTAAAATCACACATCTGATAGTAGTAAAGGCCTCAAAATTAAGTCCCAATGTCTCCCCCACACCTGAGACTTTGCATGTCCTCATGTAATCTTGGGTGGATAGGCAAATCTAGAGCCAAAAAGGTTCCTCATAATGGATCAAAATTATGTTGGCAACACCTCCCCTAATTATCATAATACAAGGGTATATTTCACATATCTCATCTTACTTATCTCTTTAATCTAGTTTATTACATTTATAATATTTGTAAACATAATTTACATTTCAAATCTATATTTGTGACTTTCATATTTGCACGCTTCCATATCTTTGTTTATATATAAAACCTATGTATATATGGAGGTCATCTTCTATATATGCACATAGATATGGAAGCATGCATATACAAAACATGGATTCTGCATATGTGTGACTTTCATCTATGTACACTTCCATATTTATGTGCATGTAAAAATGCTACACATATATGAAAAATGACTTATGTATATGTGCAGATTTTGCACATGCACATAGATATGGAAGCGTGCATATGTGTAAGTCATATATATGCGTAAATCCAATTGCATATACGAAAGTTGACTTCTATATATGTACTTGCATATCTATGTGTTATTTGCTGGGAGAAAAATCAGATCGAAAGAACCCTTAGGAGATGTCTTCATAGAAGAGGGTGGAATATCCATAGCCATTGTTATCTTGCAAACCCATTTTTTATTCTCTTAAACTAGAGGGAAATCCATACTCAAATGACTATATGTATGACAACAAGTACACCTAAAAGGTATGCCCTTATTGTAACACTCCACCCCACATTTACCCACTTTAATTTGCTCCCCAAGGTAAACATGAGATGAGAGTTACTATGCATGACACGATTTCCAAGATGCACTTATGGAAAATGGGGTCCACATGTCCAGAACTGACCGCAAACACCCATTGACACATGATCACATTGTTATTAGCCTAACTTGACCCAACACTATTTCCTTTCAGTTTCATTTCCTTAAATTTAACACAACTTCCTATTTTTGGCAATTTTTTGGTTCCTAAACTTATGAGGCCATTTTCAGGGCCTAAACAACATTTTCAGGGAAAACAGAGAGACTAGAAAATCACTAGAGTCTATCTCACAAATCCTTTGTTCGCCCTCCTCATCGACATCTTCAAAATAAGGTACTATGATAGCCAAACGAATATTGTATGCCAAAGTTATGACACCGCAAAGTTGGTGGTCTAAATTATTCATTTATACAAACACATTGCGATTATGGTACTTGTAGGTTATGAATGCATAGTTTGTTCATTGTTTTCATTAGTTCATCAAATATTCATCAAAAAGACTTATTTCCCTCTTGCACTAGCTACAATAAAACACAAATTAACACATGCATTCATATAATTCAACCATGATCCATCTAGCCATGAATTAGATCTAGATCAAGAACACATCATATAATAAGAAATATACCATGCATGTAACCAACATTTAACCAGAATGAAGCCATGACAAACCAGTCATTTAAACAACAATATATCAACGCTTATGCTCAATGATCATCAATAAGAAATAACACATAATAGCATATGCATAAAGCGAACCAAGGGAGTTCCATGTACCACCCGATCATAGATTGGGCTGAACCAATTCTCTCTTTCAGCCAATCACACCCATGTCATAGTCCAAGCATGAATGCAGGTTCACATGGGATAAACCAAAATTGAACCAACCAGAGCTTCCATAGGTTAAACCACCTTGACACTCAACCACAATGATTTCACCTAAATCGGTTCGGAAATCACCAAAATCAAACAAGCTTGGATGCCTCAGACTTTCTTCACCATATCCAGAGGAATTTTCTTATCTCCACCTGCCTATCAAGAGTTCTAGGAGAAACGCATCTCCACCCTCAACCGTTGGGATTTTTCTTGAGACCACCTCATTCAGGATCCAAAATCTACCGACAATCCAAAGCTAACCTAAAACAGGGAATCCACTACATCATGGCTATCCAGGAAATGGAAAACAAAAGGTTGTACACCATTGCCAATTCAGGCAAATCCCATGTCAATACAACAAACATAAACAATACAACAATGCACAGACCATGCATCAAATCCCAGCATGCTAAATCACACATGCACATTGTTACCTGGAAATCCACTATTTTTTCTGCCTTTTCTTATTGTTGTCCAAACTTCTCTTGCACTTCTTTGCTTATTCCTTGCTTTCTTGCTTGAGTCCTCCTTGCGTCCAAGTGCTTGTTCTCTCTCTCTTACTCTTTTCTTCTCTAAGTGAATGGTCCAAGAGTGTGTGTGAATGTTCTCTTTCCTTTTTCTTTTCTTTTTCCTTTACTTTTCCTTCATTTTCCATTGCCTGCAAATTCTTGTCTCTTCATCTTCCTTTTCTCCTATTTTCCTTTATTTATGTTATTAAATTTCATTTATTGCCTTTTTTCTTTTTCAATTTCAATACCAATTTCCACAGCCTATAATAAACCAAAAGTGATTCCCAATGTAATGTTTCCTCTTCATTCAGCTTGGAATACATGTCCCATGACCTTGGTGATGGACCTCCAAAAGAGACACAAATTAAGGCCCATCTATTTTTTCTTAGACACATGAAGGCTATATTAAACCTCTCCTTCTACAATTAACAATGTTTTTTTAGTTTTAATATGTTCTAAGGAAGGTTTAGAGATAATTGCATATTATGTGCCTAATATTATTTATTTTTGTACAATATTATGAGAACATTAGGTAGATTATGAAGATTTGGAGGATGAGATAATTTAGGGACTTGATCCCTACTATAGGAGGATCAATATTAGATAATAAATCAATCGGATATTATGAAATTATTTCAGAAATTAAGGAGCTCTGCTGTTTGAGAAAATATAGGAATGTGTTCCCTATCATTTAATGCAGATTCCTAGTGTTGGGAACCAAATCCATTATTTGAAGGATTTTGGAGGGGAAAGATTCCTCCTTTCAAGGAGATTGCTTCCCCATCAATTTGTATAAGTATCAATTCTAATTTTCCTCTAGAGGCATGTATTTTTAGTCTTCTTGTGGAGAAAACTTGTATTTTTCCAACTCCACTTTCATTTCTAGCAGGAATGTACTTGGATTGATTCAAATAATGAATTTTGGTGGAATTTTTAGCTTCTAAGGCTTGGTACCCTTCATAGGACTCTGAGTATCCTTGGCCTTGACCATCCCAGGAGCCTCAGAGCCCTTTTGTATAATTTTATTTTCTTATTTTCACTTCTCAGTCACATGCATCAATTATTCTTGTTTTTCCTATTTCTGCATTTAGTATTGATGCTTCTTTTGTTGTATGATTGAGTTAAATGATTGAAGTAAGTTATTTTTCAAGTTATTTATAGAGTCACAAGCATGATTCATCCTTATAAAAACTTTTAAAAGTCATTTTCATCATTGAGCTACTTGGATTGGTTTATTAGCTCACAAATCTAGAATTTATGGAAGTCTCTTGTAGCAAAATAGTAGTAATTTTATGCTATTTTTTATCATTTTTAATGAGCTTCATTTGAGTTCATTCCACTTGGATTAGGTCATAAAAATTCTCAAATTAATAAATAAAAATTACCCAATTCATTTTCACTTGATTAGGTTAGGCATTTGATAGGTTAACTAGCTCACTAGTTCTTGAATTTCTAGTTTTTAGAGTACTAATTTTTTGTTATTTTTTAGCACGTGTTAACATGGGTATTTTGGAGTGATTCCACTTGGAATGGGTTCCTAATACATCCTAATTAATAAAAAAATTGTCCCATCCCATTTTCATTTTATTTATTTGGTCATTCGGTGAATTATCTCCTCCTGTAGCAATTCTATTTCCCCTGTATCAACCTCCTGTATCACATGTAAACTTGACCAGATTTGATCCAAAAGCTTGGTTTTTGTATCTTAGGCTTGAATCATGACCCCTAGGCTTAAATACATGATTGAGGAAGAATAAACGCCAATTAGGATATGTTTTTTTATAAAGTAGATTAGGCCTATTTATTTGAATTCATGCTCTTAGGATTTCAATTACAAATTGTCGTTCTTGCTATTGGCATTATGTTTCTGGTAGAGATTGTTGGCATTATGTTTCTGGTATGGTTATAGGTTACAGATGTTGTACTTGATGGCAACACCCATGGCAAGGGCTCTCAATATAATGAAAATTAAGAAGTACGCAGGAGAACAGTTCAGAAGATGCGTACCCGCAGGTACGATGTGCAGGGACCGCATCCAGACACGCAGGTTACCCATTCATGAGGTGCGTACCCCCAGTGCACACACTTCAAGGCAGTAAAGCGTGCACACTGGGGTTCCTTATGTTTAAACCTTGGTATTTAGCCGACGGTATTGTGTTATCATGGTTCTGGCCCGTGGTATTGTTTTATTTTATTATTATTATTGAGCCCCATGATCCTTGATTTGAGGAAGAGCTTGCCTATATAAAGAAAAGGAGATCATTTGGCTTAGTATGATTTTGGGTTGAATATCTTAAGATCTGATCTATTGGGTTATTGTTTCAAAAGGCTTGATCTATATGAAAGTGAAAGTGGAAAGCGAATCTGTAAAGGGTGATCTCTCGAGCGCTTGATCAGATCTGGGCATCCGTCTAACTGTAGCACACCTGTGATCTACAAATTCAGCCCTAATTTGAGGTACGCAGGTGTTTAACGGTGCCTCTGCGTGGGTACGCAGAGCAGAAGAAGGCTAGCTACGCAGGTATGTAGAGCAGATGAAGGGTGACTGCATGGGTACACAGAGCGAAAACAGGAGAACTGCGTGGGTACACCGAGCAGTAGTGGTTCAGGTGCGTGCCTATTGTAACAGTACACGGCGTGATAGTTCTTTTGGGTGCGTGCCTACTGTGGCAGTACGCGGCGCGATATTGCATTTGGGTGCGTACTGTACGTAGCGCGACAGAAGAAGCAGTGCGTGGGCACGCAGTGCAGCAGAAGGAGATCTGCGGGTATACACAGAGAAGCAGAGGGTGAAGTGCGTACCAGCGCAGGCCAAAGAAAGGAAAGTTGCGTATCTATTTCAGGACTATCTGTTGACTGAATTTTTCTGTTGATAAGGTGTTCTGGGTTCAGTTCTGTTATTTTGATCTGGTTACTGCAGCTGACTGTAATTTATATGTACTGATGACATTTCATGTATATGGACCCAGTTTTAAAATTTAATGAAAAGTCCTTGTAAGAAAAGAAGTAGGGGGTGTAGCTCCCTTCCAGGAGAGAAATGAAAAACGAAAGAGAGTTGTAGCTCTCTGCAGGTTGCAGCCTGCGTACTGGTAAAGGATTGCACCAGTACAAGACCATTGTAAAAGGAGTTTCTAAATTGAAAGAAGATAGAGACATATTGCAGCAGGTGGTTCTCACCCACATTGGGTTTCCACCTTATATCTGGTGTTCTTTGATGTGACTGTCTGTTTTTCTTATTCATGCTCATTATTTTATGGTACTGATATGCAAAAATAATTCAAAGTATAAATAAGGAAGATTTGGTAAAAGGTCTAGATAATACTGATTCACCCCCCCTTCTCAGTATTATTTTCAGCATTATAATCATGGTCAACCTTGGTCTAACATCACATTGGGACAAAGATTGTCTCAATATTAAAATAAACCATTGTCAAACATTGTCAACCATGGTGAACAAAGGTGAACCATCTTCAACAATGTTAAATCATTGTTAGTCATCTCTTACCATGGTCAATCATGGTTAACCATCATCCAATTTCACAGTGTGTCAAAGATTGTTTCAATATGAAAATTAACCATGGTCATACATGGTCCAATGTCGCATTGTGAAAAATATTGCCTCAATATGAAAATCAACCATGGTTTGATATTATTCCCTTGGGTTTGTAATCCCTTAGGATTCTAGTATTAACCTCTTCAGCTTATTATTCCCTTAGGTTTATGATATCAATCCCTTGGGTTTATTAATATAAGGGTTCATATGCCTAGGGTATACTATTATTCACATGATTTATAATATTAATCCTTGGGTTTAATCTAAATGTGTTGGGTTTATAATAATTGTCAACAATGGCGAACCATTTTCCAATGTCACATTGTGACAAAGATTCTTTCAATATGAAAATCAAACATGGTCCAACAATGCATTGTGACAATATTGTCTCAATATAAAAATAAACCATGGTAAACCATAGTCAACCATGTTTATTTCAGGGATTATAATATTTATCTTAGAGTTTATTTACCTTGGGTTTATAATATTAATCCCTTGGGTTTAATATTATTCACTTGGTTTTATAATACCTTGGGATTTTAGTATTTACCCCTTGGGTTTATTATTCCCTTGGGTTTATAATATCAATCCCTTAGTTTTATTAATATAAGGGTTCATATACCTAAGGTATAATATTATTCATAGGGTTTATAATATTAATACTTGGGTCTAATATAAATCTGATGGGTTTATAATCATCTTTAACAATGGTTAACCATTGTCCAAAGTCACATTGGAACAACGATTGTCTCAATATGAACATCAAACATGTTCAACCATCATAACCCATCATGAAGAATGGTAACATATTGTCAACCATCATCAACCATGGTCAATGATGATCCAATGTCACATTGCGACAAAGATTGTCTCAATATGAAAATAAATCATGGTCAACAATGGTCTAAAGTTGCATTGTGACAAAGATAGTCTCAATATAAAAATAAACCATGGTAAATCATGATCAACCATGTTTATTTTAAGGCTTCTATATCTTGTGTATATAATATTAATCCCTTAGGTTTATAATCCCTTGGTATTATAGTATTATTCATAGGGTTTATAATATAAATCCTTGGGTTTAATATAAATCTGTTGGGTTTATAGTCATGGTCAACAACGGTGAACCATTGTCCAACGTCACATTGTCACAAAGATTGTCTCAATATCAAAACCAACCATTTTTAACCATCGTAACCCATCATTAACAATGGTAAATCATTGTCAACTGTCATCAACCATGGTCAATCATGGTCAAACATGGTCTACTGTGACATTATGACAAATATTGTCTCAATATGAAAATTGACCATGGTTTCACGTTGCGTTGTGTCAAATATGGTCTCAATATGAAATTCAACCATGTTTATTTTTGGGTTTACAATATTTATCTTAGGGTTTATATACCTTGGATTATAAATATTAATCCCTTGGGGTTTTAGTACTAACCATTTTGGATTATTATTCCGTTGGGTATAAAGCATAAATCCCATGGGTTTATTAATCTAAGGGTTCATATTCCTCGGGTATAATATTTTTCATAAGGCTTGTAATATTAATCCTTTGGATTAATATAAGCCCCTTCGGTTTATAATCACGGTCAACCATGGTTCGATGTCACATTGTGACAAAGGTTGCGTCAAATTTAAAATCAACCATAGTCAACAATGGTAAACATTGGGCTAATTCATATGATTTATAATGTTAATCCTTGGGTTTAATATAAATCCCTTGGGTTTAAAATCATGGTCAACCTCAGACAATCATGGTCAAATGTCACATTGTGAAAAACATTGACTCAATATGAAAATGAACCATTGTCAACCATCGTCAACAATGGTAAATAATGGTAAATCATTGTCAACAATGTTAAACCATTGTCAACCATTGTCGACCATGATCAATCATGGATAACCATTATCCAATTTCACATTGTGACAAAGATTGTCTACTAAGTCCCTATAATATTAGTGAGTCCGCCAACTATTGTCATTGTATCCCTTATTGTTATTGCTATACACCTATTGTCCCCATAGTGTTATTATTGTGCCTTTATATTATTATTGTTAGGTTGGCTTTGGTTATATTGTGACCCCTTAGACTCCTTTATATAGAAAGGAGGCTTTGTCATTTGAATCATCTAAGAATTGTTCATTTCTGTAATATAAAGGACAATTCCCCCTCGAAGAGGCTTATTTATAAGGCCTTCATCTATATTTTCTATCTTTTTGTGAGCAAGTTTCATAATATTTGGTGTTAGAGCTTTGGAATCTAGGGTTTTGCTACTCCAAAAGGTCATCTTGGAATTTTCACTATAACGTTTTTCATGATGGAGCACATTGAGTACTTCCAAAAATTGAATATAAGGGTCAAAGATATTCTGGAGGAGCAGTATTGATGTGTTCATAGGGACTTTAAAAGATAACATCCAACATGAGGTTCGCATTTGGGAACCAGATTTATTGGAGAGGGCATTCATTTTGGAAAGAAAAATGGAAAGAAAAATTATGGCAACAAGGAAGCCTACCACTCACAATCATAAATATGGAAGTGTTGCTACCCCTAGCCATCCAAAACCTACAAGGTTGACACCACAAAAATTGAAAGAAAAAAGAGAAGAAAGGCTTTGTTACAGTTGTGATAGAAAATACACTAAAGGTCTTAAGTGTGCTAAGAAGAAATTATTTTACATATATTGTGAAGAGGAGGAACGAAACAAACAAGAAACATCAAAAGAAGAGGATATACACTAGGAACAAACCCTAGAAAAAGAATAAATGAATCCGACCATATCTTGTAATGCATTGGTTGGAATTACCACTCCTCAAACTATCAAGATAGAAGGGCATATCAAGAAGAAAAAGGTAATAGTGTTGATTGATTCAGGAAGTACCCATAATTTTATTGATTATAAGATAGCCAAGGAATTGAATTGCTTCCTATATCAAGTACCAGAATGTCAAGTGGAGGAAGATAAATTTCTCAAGAAAGTGTCATAATATCGAGCTATCCATGGGAGAATATGTATTGAATAGCCCAATGCTTTCCATTTCAATGGGTGGTGTTGATGTTGTACTATGAGTCCAATGGCTACAATCCTTGGGTATAATAGCTTTTAATTTTCAAGAACTTTTCATGAAATTCTCTTTAGAAGGAAAGGAAGTTGAATTAATGGGCATCGAAAGGAAATCAAGAAAGATAATCAACTCTAATGGAATGACAAATCTTCTAAAGAAAGGACAACGAGTCATAATTGCACAATTATGTTCACTAGATGTTCACACATCGAAATCGTCCATTTCTACATATCTCCAAAATGTCTTGGACAATCATTCCAAGGTATTTGAGACTCCCAAAGCCCTCCCACCTATTCCTGATCATGATCATGCTATTAATTTGAATCCAGGAAGTGTTCCTCCAAACATCAGGCCTTATAGACATCCTTATGTCCAAAAGAGTGAAATTGAACGTATGGTTCTAGAAATGCTAGAGGCTGGTATAATTCAACATAGTCAAAGTTCTTTCTCTTCTCCAGAACTATTGGTTCAAAAGAAGGATGTATCATGGCACATGTGTCCAGATTATAGGGAGATTGACAAGCTCACTATTAAAGATAAATTTCTCATTCCTATCATTGATGAATTGTTGGATGAATTGCAGGGATCAATTTACTTCACCAAGTTGGATCTTTGTTCAAGATATCACCAAATCAGAATGAGGACTGAAGACATTCCAAAAATAACATTTAGAACCCATGAGGGCCATTATGAATATTTGGTCATCCCTTTTGGTCTTACTAATGCACCTTGTACATTTCAAGGTTTGATGAATTCCATTTTCAAACCCTTCCTTAGAAAATTTGTGTTAGTATTTTTTGATGATATACTAATCTAAAGCAAGTCTTGGAAGGATCATGTCCAACATGTTGACATGGTGCTCAAACTATTGGAGGAGAAACAATTATATGCAAAAATCTCCAAATGTTTCTTTGGAGTACACGAGGTGGAATATCTTGGTCATATTGTATCTCTTGAAGGTGTTAAGGTAGACCCTAACAAAATTAAAACCATTAAGGAATGGAAAATTCCCACATCCATAAAGAACCTACGAGGATTTCTCAGGTTGACACAGTATTATCGCAAGCTTGTTAAGATTTATGGGAGAATAGGAGCACCTCTAATGACATTATTGAAGAAAGATGCATTTCTAGGGAATCCAGAAGCAACAAAGGCCTTTAAACATCTTAAAGAGAAAATGTGCCAAGCACCAGTCTTAGCTACATGAGACTTCACAAAAACCTTCATTGTGGAATGTGATGCTTCAGGAAATGGAATTCGTGTTGTTTTAATGCAAGAAGAAAGACCCATTTCTTTCGAAAATTGTCCAATCAAAGGACATTATTTACATGAAGCTATTTATGAGAAGGAAATGTTGGCAATACTACATGCACTTAAAAAATGGTGACCCTACCTAATGGAAAGACATTTCAAGGTAAAAGAATATCATGGTAGTCTTAAATAGTTTTTAGAACAAAGATTATCTTCAGAAGAGAAACAAAAATGGGTCACAAAGATGTTGGGTTATGACTTTGAAAACATCTACAAAATAGGGAAGCAAAATGTTGTAGTAGATGCACTCTCAAGAAAGGATGAGGATGTGGAAGCATTTATTTGAGCCATTTCTATTATCCGACCATATTTAATAAACAAAGAAAGGGATGAATCGAAGAATGACGAGGAAGTGTGGGCACTCATTCAAAAGATACAACAAGATCCTAGTAAATCTGATACATTTATCTGGAAAAATGATTCGTTATGGCACAAGGATCAGTTATACTTATGTAATAATTCACAAATAAAACAAAATATTCTTAGCGAATTGCACACCTCTCCCTTAGCAGGGCACTCAAGATTTCTAAAAACCTACCACATGGTTAATAAGGATTTTTTTGGGATGGCCTAAAATTGGATATTCAAAAGTTTATGGCAGAATGTTTGGTTTGCCAACAAAATAAAGTTGAAACAGTTAAGACCCGAGGACTATTACAGCATTTATCCATTCGAAGCCAAGATTTGGAGGAGGTTTCAATGGATTTTATCACAGTTCACCCAAGTCTAAAGGAAAGAGTGTTATCATGGTGGTAATTGACAGACTTAATAAGTATGCACACTTTTGTGCATTATCTCATCCATTTAAAAAGAGTATAGTTCTACTGCATTATTGAAACAATTCAAAAGCTACATGGAAACCCAAATATTATTGTATATGACAGAGACCCCATTTTCACAGGAAACTTTTAGACAGAGTTATTTTCTTGTCTTGGTACTCAGTTAGCTCATCGCTCATCTTATCATCCTCAATCTGATGGGAAAACTGAGATAGTAACCAAATTTTTGGAAGGATATATTTGTTTCTTTGCATGTGATAAATAGACACAATGGGTCAAATGGTTTCCTCTGGTTGAATGGTGGTATAACACTTCCTTCCATACTGCAACGAAAATGACCCAATTTATGGAACTTAATGGATATCATCCACCATCCATCACATCATATTTAAGATAAAATTCTAATGTTCAAGCAATGGAAGATCACATCAAGCATCAACAACATGTTCTCCAATTCTTAAAGGATAACCTCACCTTGGCGCAGGATAGAATGAACCAATAGGAAGATCAACATCACAACAAAAGAAGTTTCGATGTAGGTGATTGGGTATTCCTATGGCTACAATCATGTAAAAAAATCTCCCTCAAGTAAGGTAAGAAGGATAATAAATTATCAACAAAGTATTATGGTCTGTGCAAGGTGTTGCAAAATATAGGTACTATGACATACAAATTGGAGCTTCCTGCAGCTTCCTGAGTGCACCTAGTTTTCCATGTTTCATGCTTAAAGAAGGTTATAGGTGACAAGCTTCCAGTTAGAACAATATTGCTTGAAATTGATTGGGAAGGAAAGATCATATTGGAACCTAAAGCAGTCAAAGAAACAAGAACTCGACAACTATGAAATCGATCAATTTCAGAGTATCTCATCAAGTCGAAGAACTTACCCATTGAAGATTCCACATGGGAGGATGATAATTTCATACAGAAACATCCAGAACTACTCAAGCATTGAGGAAACCACTTTTTTTAAGGAGAGGGGCAGTTAGATCCCTGTAATACTAATGAATCCCCCATTAAATTTGTTGTTGTATCCCTTATTGTTATTTTTGTGCCCCTATTGTCCCCATATTGTTATTATTGTGCATTTATATTATTATTGTTAGGTGGCTTTATTTATATTGTGACCCCTTAGACTCTTATATATAGAAAAGAGGTTTTGTCATTTGAATCATCTAAGAATTGTTCATTTGTGTAATATAAAGGAGGTTTCCCCGTCGAAGAGGATTATTTCTAAGGCATTGATCTATCTTTTCTGTCTTTTTGTGAGCTAGTTTCATAACATCATATCAATATGAAAATAAACTATGGACAACAATGTTCAACCATGGCCCAACTTCACATTGTGGAAAAATATTATCTTAATGTGGAAATCAACAATTGTAAACCATAGTCAACCATGTTTATTTTAAGGTTTATAGTATATCTCCTAAGGTTTATTTACCTTGGGTTTATAATATTAATCCCTTGTGTTTAATATTATTCCCTTCGGTTTATAATACGAATCTCTTTAGTTTATTAATCTAAGGCTTTATATAACTAGGGTATAATATTATTCCTAGGGTTTATAATATTAATCCTTGTGTTTAATATAAATTTGTTGGGTTTAAAATCATGATAAAGAGTGGTGAACTATTTTCCAATGGCACATTATGACAAAAATTGTCTCAATATGAAAATCAACCATTTTCAACCATCTTAACGTATCGTCAACAACGGTAAACCATTTTCAACCATTAACCATGGTAAATCATGGTAAACCATTGTCCAATGTCACATTGTGACAAATATCTTCTCAATATGAAAATAGACCATGGTCAATCATGGTCTAAAGTTGCATTGTGACAAATATGGTCTCAACATGAAAATCAACCATGGTAAACCATGGTCAACCATATTTATTTGATGGTTTATATAGCTTGGGTAATAATAGTAATCCCGTGGGTTTATAATCCCTTAGGGTTTTTGTATTGACCACTTCAGTTTATTATTCCCTTGGGTTTATAATATCAATCCCTTGAGTTTATTAATATAAGGGTTCATATTCCTAGTGTATAATATTATTCATAAGGTTTGTAATATTATTCCTTGGGTTTAATATAAATCCATTGGGTTTATTAATATAAGAGTTCATATTCCTAGGGGATAATATTATTCATAAGGTTTTTCATATTAATCCTTGGGTTTAATATAAATGCCTTAGGCTCAATAATCATGGTAAACCATGGTCCAACATCACATTGTGATAAAGATTGTCTCTCTATGAAAATCAACCATGGTCAACCATTGTATACAATGTTAAACCATTTTGTTTATAATATTAATCCTTAGGTTTAATGTAAATCCATTGGGTTTATAATCATGGTCAACCTTGGTCAATCACGGTCCAACATCACATTGTGACAAAGATTGTCTCAATATGAAAATGAACCATTGTCAACCATCATCAACCATGGTCAACAATGGTAAACCATTTTCAATCATCTTCAACCATGGTCAATCATGGTTAACCATCGTCCAATCACATTGTGACAAATATTTTATCGATAAGAAAATCAACCTTGGTAAACCATAGTTAACCATGTTTATTTTAGGGTTTATAATGTTTATATTATAGCTTATTTACCATGTGTTTATAATCTTTATCCCTTTGGTTTAATATTATTCCCTTGGGTTTGAAATCCCTTGTTATTTTAATATTAACCCCTTGGATTTATAATATGAATCCCTTGGGTTTATTAATCTAAGGGTTAATATACATAGGGTATAATATTATTCATAGGGTTTAGAATATTAATCCTTGGGTTTAATATAAATCTGTTGGGTTTACAATCATGGTCAACAATGGCCAACCATTGTTCAACGTCACATTATGAAAAAGATTGTCTCAATATGAAAATCAACCATTTTCAACCATCTTAATCCATCATCAAAAATGGTAAAACATTGTCAACAATGTTAAACCATTGTTAACAATGATAAACCATTGTTAATTGTCATTGACCATGGTAAACCATGGTCAACCATGACACAATGTCACATTATGACACAGTTGTGTCAATATGAAAATCAATCATGGTCAACGATGGTTGAACTTCGCATTGTGAAAAAAATTGTCTTAATATGAAAATAAACCATGGTAAACCATTCCTATTTTAGGGTTTATAATATTTATCTTAGGGTTTTATATACCTTGGGTTTATAATATTAATCCCTTGGGTTTAATATTATTCCCTTGGGTTAATAATCCCTTAGGATTTTAGTATTAACCCCTTGGGTTTACAATATCAATCCCTTGGGTTTATATTATCAATCCCATGGGTTTATCAATATAAGGGTTCCTATTCCTAAAAAATGATTGTCTTAATATGAAAATCAACCATGGATAAATCTTGACAACAATGGTAAAGCATTGTGAGTCATTTTCAACCATGGTCAACCATGGTCAGTCAAGGCAAACCATGGTCCAATGTCACATTTGTCTAAAAAAATTTAGAGCACTGCACTATGACAAACATTGTCTCAATGTGACAATCGAACTAATAATGAGTGCTGAAACGATACATTTCATTGAGAATTATTAAATGTTTTAATGTGACATTAAAAAATTGGAGTTTAATATTAGGGTTACTAATATTAGGGTTACTAATATTAGGATTCTAATATTTTGATTAATATTAGATTTATAATTTCAGAGTTTAATATTGGGATTATAATATTACGGTTTTTAATATTGGGTTTAATATTAATCCTAGGGTTTGTAATATTAATCATAGTGGTTATATTAATCCCTTGGGTTTATTAATCCACTAGGTTATAATACTATTACCTTGGGTTTATCAATCCATTGGGTTTATAATATTAATAATATCTTAGGTTTATTAATCCTTAAGTTGATTAACTCCTTGGCTTTATAATATTGATCGCTTGGTTTTATAATATTAATAATCCTTTGGGTTTATTAATCCCTTGGGTTGACTAATCACTTGAGTTTATAATATTAATAATCCCTTGGTTTTCTAATATTTTTAATCCCTTGGGTTTATAATATTAATCCCCAAGAGTTTATAATATTAATCCTTTGGTTTATTAATGCCTTGGGCTTATAATATTAATGATCTGGATTTATAATATTATCTGAAGGGTTCACAAATTAAATCACTGGTTTATAGTCTTAAATCCCCTTTATTTTATTAATCTCTTTGGTTTATATATATTTTATTATTTATATAGTATTAAGAATTATATATACTTAGTTTTAATTAACAAGATACACATAAATAGTTATTAATGTGGTTGATATAAGCCTATCACTGTATATCAATCACATTGGTAAATGTAGTTGTACATGTGTTCATATATGCCTATCAACGTATATCAACCACATTGGTAAATGTGGTTATGCTAGTTGAGCTAAGAGGCTCATTATAAGCGAAGTATGAGTGGATGTGAGTTTGTTTGTCCATCCATGCCCCTTCAAAACAAAAAATTAAATTAAAAATTATGTTCTAAGTAGAAAATAATGTCGGCTATGATTAAAAAAAATGAATATGTTGCAAAGTAATTATAAGTAAAATAAATGTGTGAATCATTTGTTTAAATCTTATACTTTTCAAAAATATTTCAACAAAATATTTAACTAAATTATTTGAAGATATATGTTAACTAATTTATGTCGATATCAGCTTTATATATATCTATATAAGAAAAAAAATATGGCTAAATGTTTTATTGCCTATTCATATAGCATTAAAAAACATTAAAACAATTAAAAATAACACATTGTATTTTGACTCTAAAAGAATTTGCACACTAAGAAATTATCCTCTTAGCTAATGTTAAGATCCATAGCTGATGGATCTACGAGGTAACAATGACAATTGAATTGAAATAAAGCAACTGAAATTGTTTCCTAATCACAACTGAATCATCCTCATCGTTATCTAGATACACCTATATCTAGTATAGATTTTTAACTGTGCCAATGCCTTCAATGTAGCATTAATGATGCAAATTCAACCAAAATGATGGTAAGTAATCTCACAAAATAAAAAACAATTACAATAATTACTATAACAATCACAATTGAATTGAAATAAAATAGTTGTCGCTATTTCCGAATCGATCTCTATAAATTTGAGAAATGGCATGTGTAAGTTATCCTTTTCAAATCGGAAAAACAATATTTCACGTAATTTTCAAACATAAGTGTATCGATCTCAATCTACAAGTACTAATGATAAAGTGAGTGCAATAATCATCCATTGAAAATGACAATTATTTCATTTGCGCTAGCGATAGATAATGCCATGTTAATAATTCAGAGGAGACATAAATCAATATATAGAACAAATGAAAGGTTATATTGTTTGTCGGTCTACTATGGTCCAAATGCACCAAAATTCTTTGAAGAGAAGCCCTACTATTATTAGGATTTCCTAATCAATCACAACGTTCTGTGGTGAGAATATGGGCATATGATGCAGTGCCAATGAACAAGAAATGATGCACTTTTCACTAATTATAATATCATATCCTCATATCCTCAACACATAACATTATAATCAAGAAAATATGGATAGCACGTATCAACACATTACATTGTACTCAACACAATGTAATAATCATCTACTGAAAATAAAAATTCTTGTGAATCTACTACGACTATAAAACTACAATAAATAAAATGAATCTAGAAAAATAACATTGTAGTGGAATAATGGAAACAACAATAGATATTGCCATGTTTTTAATTCAGAGAAGAGTTAAAGGAATACTGTTATGAAACCAACTCACAAAAAGATAGAAAAGATAGATCAATGCTTTATAATTTAGGCTCTTCGAGGGGGCAAACTCCTTTACATTACACAAATGAACAATTCTTGGATGATTCAAATGACAAAACCTCCTTTCTATATATAGGAGTCTAAGGGGTCACAATATAACCAAGCCGACCTAACAATAATAATATAAAGGCACAAAAATGACAATAAAGGGATTCTATGGGGCACAATAATAACAATATGGGGACAATAGGGGCTCAACAATATTAATAAGGGATACAATGACAATAGTAATGGGGGAATCACTAGTATTATAGGGAACTAACATGCCCCTCTCCTTCAAAAAAGTGTTGTCCTTAATCCTTGAGTAGTTATGGATGCTTATGTATAAAATTCTCATCCTCCCATGTGGAATTTTCAGAAGATAGGTTCTTCCACTTGGTGAGATACTTCGAAATTGATCAATTTCGTAGCTGTCAAGTTCTTATTTCTGTTTCTGCTTCTGGCTGCAATGTAATTTTTCCTTCCTCGTCATGTTGTGGCAATATTGTTTGAACTGGTAGCTTGTCACCTATATCCTTATTTAAACATGAAACATGGAAAACTGGGTGCACTCGAGAAGCTACAGGAAGCTCCAATTTGTATGCCATAGTGCCAATATTTTGCAACACCTTGTACAGACCATAATACTTTCGTGATAATTTATTATCCTTCTTAGCTTGCTTGAGGGACATTTGTTTATATGTTTGTAACTATAGGAATACCCAGTCACCTACATCAAAACTTCTTTTGTTGCGATGTTGATTTGTCTGTTGTTTCATTCTATTCTGCGCCAACGTGAGGTTATCCTTTAAGAGTTGGAGAACTTGTTGTTGATGCTCGAT
>APFE030608701.1:0-21958 GCA_000404065.3 Pinus taeda | reverse complement strand
TTCCTCACTTAATGAATATTCAATTTTAGCAATCTTTGATGAAGGCATAACAACTTTTACATTGACGTTCAAATTATGTGCATATGAAGTTGCAGCAAAATATGATATAAGTGACAACAATGTTCATTAACCATTTTCCCAAAAACTACAAACCAGATTTTGTTGAAATGTGGTAAGTAAATTTTTAATATATAAATGTCTCTATGATCCAAAAATCATATCGTTTTGATGTACAGATCATGAGATATAAACAAAATAGCTGTAGGTGAAAGTGTATGATTTCCGAAATTTTATGAACCAATTTATCTTGAATTTATCTAGGTATGTGTATTTTAATAGTATGTCTGTGTTGCCTAGAGATCACAAGAATTGAGTTCATTGTTTTAAAAATATTATGGAAATCAATTTCTACACTGAAATTGTATGCCTTAAATGAGAAAGAAAATAGAAAACATCCATCATGCATAGCAATTCCTCCCCCTCTTTGAAAAATTAGCATGCCCTCATGCGATGCTAGAAAACAAATAGAGGTGGTTTCTTCGATCTGTTGAATCCGTGTAAAACAACATGGAATAAGGGAGGTGTTGAGAATGAATAAGAATATAAATGGATGATAAAGAATATGAATGACATGGTCATAAAAAAGAAATGAATGAAAGCGACACTCCCCCAAACCGAAAGATGATATGCCACTGAAAAATGGGAAGTGGTAAAAACTATGAAATGAAGGATGGTAAATAATGCTCAAAATGGATTTTCATTAAATTATCCTAAATTCTTAATAAATCAGAAAAGTATGCTATTTTACCTCAAGTTTTACTTCCAAAAGAAAAATGTGGAATGACATATATGTACTGGCATTTGTTGAAGATAATGTAGGTAGAGTTGGTGCTGAAAGTGATGCAAAAGGTGGAATCCAGGCAAGCACATCATTTCTGAATAGTTGTTCACATTTGTGAGTTGCTCGAGCCTCTTCTGTTAGTTGCAATAGTATGGTCATGCTGTGAATATAATTTCCCCTGCATATTTGTTGTTCTCCTGTAAACAAATCATACTTGTGCATGCAATGTTCTTGAATCCATAGTGTTAGTTTTGAATAGCAATAGATAAAGATGCATGCAAAAATTTCAATCAGAAAAACTTATCAAATCAACAAGTTATGGCAGAGTGCAGTAATCATATCGCATGCAATCCCGTAATGCAAACATTCCCCCCTCCAATTGGAAAAATGGGTTCCATAACCATAAAGCATATGAAAGGGGTGGTGTTAGTGACAAGGCAATAAAATGAACAATATATTAGTAAATGAAGCAGAGTACACTTATCAATGATAGGACAGTGAAAGTTATGGTTATATTGAGAGCAAAGTGTGTGAAGATAGTTACAAATAAGAGATAGGAAGCTTTGGATTGATGATAGTTTATGCAAAACGAAAAAGGACAACAATTTGTTAAAAAGATGCTTTGCTGATGGTATTCTAGCTAAAAATGATGTGATTGATCGTAAAACAATTTCTCATGCATAAAGGTTCAAAACAGGGAAAAAGTTAAGGAAATAACTTCTCTGATAAAAAGAAAATAAGAAAAGGGTATTATAATAATAATTGACGAAAAGATATAACTTCAATACCATAAGTAGAGCCGCTGCTGCCAGCAGGCATCCATAGCCTCAGCAGGGTTGCTTTTTAACCCATATGAGCCAGAATCCTCAATTTATAACTAGAGAGTTTTAGTGCTGTTCTACAGAAGAGATCAGTGTGCTGACGTGGTAAATAGATAACCACACTGCCATTCACTAGGATTTAGCAAAAGTGATCAGGCCGGCTCGTGATGAGACCTCATGTTCCAAGGATAATTTGGCTATCCAATGGATCATAACCCTGGTGTGGTGGCCATAATGGGAATGTCACTTTGTTACAACCTTATGAACATGGTAGGTTGACTCGTAATGAGACCCCCTATCCTCTATCTGCGAACAAAATTTTGTTGTTATTACATATTTTTATGATAAAAAGAGGGAGGCTGAATACTCCTTAAGAGCAAGGATGGCGGAAGAAGTTGAACATGTCAATAGAAAAAAAATATACCCATAATCTCATTTATTACAGACTGAGAAGATTATAACCAGGAAAGGTGGAACCAGCATGGTATTAAGATGATCAATCAATAGCATGTTCAACAGAAAACAATGCAGTAAAGTAGTATATAAATAATTGTGTCCTTTTTGAAAAAAACCTATCATCAAGGAACTATCCTGTCAAAGATCATAACTTGAATGATAATAAATTGCTTCAAAAGAATCCATAATTCTTGTCCTCATAAAAGTAGTGTACTTCATGCCATGAAAGAGAATCAGGAAAATGTGGTTGAGATGAACTAGGAATAATCCCACAAGAGAAAGGAAGGCTTGCTCTTAAAAATGCTCCCAAAGTGTTGTTTTTTTTAAGGAACAACAAAAACACTAAAAAGTAAAGTGGTGTTCTATGTAGGGAACAACAGAGAAAATGCATACCAAAAAAAGCAAAAATACACACAAAAAAGTGTGAAAATGCACACGTCGTTCCTTTGGAAAAAAGAACAGCAAAAACTAAAAGTGTCGTTCTTTTAGAAAAGGAACAAAAAATGCAAGTGTCATTCCTTTGGAAAAGGAACAACAAAAAGGAAAAGTGTCGTTCCTTTGGAAAAGAAACAACAAAAACGCAAGTGCTGTTCCTTCGGAAAAGGAACAACAAAAATGAAAAGTGTCAACGTGCTATTATTTTCGAAAAGGAACGACAAAACATGAAAGTGTAGAAGTGTTGTTCCATTCAGAAAGGAACAACAAATTGTGAAAGTGCAGAAGTGTTGTTCCATTTCGAAAAGGAACAACAAAACGTGAAAGTGCAGAAGTGCTGTTCCATTTCGAAAAGGAACAGCAAAACGTGAAAGTGCAGAAGTGCTGTTCCATTTCGAAAAGGAATAGCAAATCGTGAAAGTGCAGAAGTGTTGTTCCATTTCTAAAAGGAACAACAAAACGTGAAAGTGCAGAAGTGTTGTTCCATTTCGAAAAGGAACAGCAAAATGTGAAATTGCATAAGTGGTGTTCCATTTTGAAAAGGAACAACAAAACGTGAAAGTGGAGCGATAAAAAGGTGTCTTTTAAACTCCTAATTACCTTCACATTAATTATCAACCCAGGGACGACTTTTTATTTCAATAGTGTACTCAGTCTGAGGCGGCTATTTACTCAAGAGTAATGTTTAGTAGTACAGCGTTCAGAAAATACAAGAGTAAACGGATGCTAAACTATGACTAAATTACTTCAAAATGATAAAATCACACAAGGAAGCGTATCAGTCAAGGGTGCGGAAGTGATAACCCATCCCTATAGAAACTGATGGAAAGGAAATTAGAGCATGGACCATAGGTCTAGGAGATAGGCAGCGACTGCTGAGGCTCACTACAGCCTTAAACCTTCTCTCACACCAAAGCAACAAATGCAAATGGAACGACAATAAATGGAACAACAAGAAACTGAAATGTTCTAAACTAAATCATTCACTCAAACAACCATCAATTGAGGATACAATAGCAATAACTCATTCCTCTGGATATTGATTCAATCTAAATCAAACATAAATAAGATCCACAATCTGAGAACTTAGGCAGCGATAGCCAATGTCCTTTACAGTTGTTGATCTCACACATAACATTAAATAACCAATTGGAAAGTGCAAAGAATTAAATCAATCGTATTACTACAACTTGATGAAAATGAGATAATTGTGCTAAATAAAAGAATGCTGAAAGGTAAGCTTAAATAATTGCAAAAAGTAAATGAATAACAATGCTAAGTATTAGAACTGAATAGCCAAACTTATATAACTGTAATGAACAGAAAATTGTTGAATTACTGGAGCGATCAGCGCAGCTTTGAAGATGAAATGAATAACGCAACAACATGCTAGCAAAAAGCAGTGAACTCTGTTAAGAAGGAAATGAACAGCAGCGCAATTTAAGTACATTATATAAAACAGATTAGTTCATTCAGGCTGGAAATACCATACATGATTACGACAAGTAGAAATAAAATCAAACCATCACACAATAAAGATCATGAAATAATGGTATAGGAACAACAAGTGAATCCACTGGGGTTGAGCCCTTAACCACCAGTGATCACTGCCGGTAGTGCTTCAGAAGATGCGAAGGAATAATAACTCTTCTTATATATTGATCATCAAATCGAACAACATTACATTGAGTTGTGTCTTCTCAGCAGTGAGAGTTTGCAAATAAAATTACAGTTCAAAATAATACTCGTTCCATCTCTCTCTCCCCCTATCCTATCCTATTCCATCATGAGTAATCCATCATCACTCTTGAATCTCTAATTCTACATCCTCATTTCCATCATTTGAATCCCAAGAGTCCTTCTGAAGTCATCCTAAAGTCCTCCCCCTCTCTGATCTCTGTTTTCATTTAAATAGAGAGATCAGAGAGAAGTTACAATAAAGATAAGTACAACAGGATTTCTTTTACAAAATTAGATTGATTTTAACCAGTTGATCAACAAGAAAATATATTTCCTTTCATCTCTCAACAAAAGCAAGACGAATTTGGTTTTGCAGCTGAGATTTGGAGGATGGCCGCAACAACAAATCAAAGAAAATCATGCTCAAAGAACCCTACTTTTCTCTCAGTACAAGCTGAATTTGGGCAAACCGTTCTTCCTTAAAGTTAGTTGGGTCCGTTCTGGACGAAACCCATGTTCTAGATTTTCTAGATTCTTCTTCATTTGCTCAGAATCTCAACCCCAAAACTATCACTCCTTATTCCAACGAATTTCTGAGTTGGCGCTTTTAAAAGTCAAATCTTCAATCTGGAAGTTACCTTGGAGGCTAAAAATGGTGAATAATGTTACAACTAATTTATTAAAACTATCATTGATAAAATCATTCGTAATCATCAATTTATTAGAAATAAAGGAGAATAAATAATATTCATCCATAAGATCATAAATCATTTATAAAATGGTTTTAAATGATAAATTATAACAAATGATATGATGAAGAATAGTGGAAATGGGGGGATAAGTGTTCAAAAGTGATAATAATAATGGCATATTAACGGCCCAACACCTTTTTTCACTTTTTAGGAGCTTGATATTGCATCTGATGTATCTCTATAATTTCAGATCTTCTAGTTCTTAAATTGTGACCTGTCTTGTAGTATCCCTCTATGTCCTCTTTCCAATGCGACCAGTCTGACCGAATTTAGATTCTCCAAGAAAGAGTTATGCACAATCTCCCAAGATGATATGATTATATACCTTTGAAGAAGAGCAAACTTGTATGAAGTGCCACATGTCACTGTTTTGACCTTCGGATCTAAAAAATATATCAAAGAAACTACAGTCCATCCTCTTTCTATAACTTCTTACGAAATTTCAATATGATGCTCAAAACAAAAGTTATGACTATTTTCCCCAGGTCACCTCTTTGTAATGTAATTTGGGAGTCTGCAAAAAGGCCAACTTCCTCAAATCATATCTCCGCAAACATAGTGTGAAAATCTCTAAAATTCGGACCTGAGGTTTAAAACAATTTCAACGCAAATGGGTTTTTTTTAGTATCTGAAACATCACGGAAAAATGTTATAGCGAAAATTTCATGATGACCTGTTTGGAGCAGCGAAACCCTAGAATCCAAAGCTCTGATACCAAATGTTATGAAAACATCTCACAAAAAGATAGAAAGATAGATCAACATCTTATAATTCAACATTTTTGAGGGGGCAACCTACATTAAATTACACAAATGAACAATTCTTGGATGATTCAAATGACAAAACCTCCTTTCTATATATAGGAGTCTAAGGGGTAACAATATAACCAAGCCGACCTAACAATAATAATATAAAGGCACAAAAATAACAATAGAGGGATTCTATGGGGCACAATAATAACAATATGGGGACAATAGAGGCACAACAATATTAATAAGGGATACACCGACAATAATAATGGGGGAATCACTAGTATTATCGGGACCAAACAAATATCTACAATGAACAAGAGATTATATTCTTTGTCAATGTGTTGTAATTCAAATGCACCAAAACACTACGAAGAGAAGTCCCACAATTATTAGGAGCCTATACTCAATCACAATGTTTTGTGTTGAGAATATGGGCATATGATGTAGTGCCAACGGACCAAAAATTATGCACCGCTTAGTAATGCTAGTATCATATCCCCGTCTTCTCAGCACATAACATTATAATTGAGAACATGAAAAATTTTATGAACAAAGAGGACATCAATGAACAAGATGACGATATCATGGCCCTTGACCAATGTTCACAACAATAATGTTCATGTTTTAGCCAAATTAATATTCATGTTTATGGCATATTGTATCTTGTATCCATCAGAACAATAACAGATAATGTACATACTGTTGAAAGAATTGTCTATGTTCTCGATAAATAAACTTGGTATTCACACCTAACATGGAAAAATTAGTTAAACACACATACTACTATTAATATCCATTTAGTAAATCCACATGCAATGGCATTATGACAACTTGTTGTAAAGATATTGATATGCATTGTATTTTTTGTTTGAACACCTATGGAACTGCTAGTTGAATGCAAACAGTAATTGTAGAAAGATCAAAACCATATACAATATCAAATCTCATTTATCAATTTTAGTGTTGTGTGTTGTAGCGGGTTTTATACAAATTAATATTCGCATTTTTGACATATTATATCTCATAACCATCATAACAATAACATATAACATTTAAATTTTTGAAAGAATTTTGTAAGTTCTCGATAAATAATCTTGGTATTCACACCTAGCATGAAAAAATTAATTAAAATTAAGTACTATTATTAATATCAATTTAGTAAATACACAAGCAATGACATTATCACAACTAGTTGCAAAGATATCGATAAGGTTGTATCTATCAATATTATAAAATACCCTTTTTGACATCTATTTAGTGAATTCATTTATACATTGCTCTTAATTGACCGATATTTAGCATTCAATTCACTTGTCTTGGACCAAAGAAAAATATATGAGGATTGGCTAGGTATGCTCTTAGTGCCAGCATTGGTGTGTCCCTTACTCCTGCTAGTATTTTTGGTGTACCAATGAGTAGCTCGTATCTATATGTAATTAGTTTTTACTGCAACCAACTCACAAAATAGAAGAAAAGATAGATCAACAACTTCAAAATCAGTCTCTTCAAGGGGGAAACCTCCTTTACATTGAACAAATGAATAATTCCTGGATGATACAAATGACAAAACATCCTTTCTATATATCGAAGTCTAAGGGGTCAAAATACAATCAAAGTAGACATAACAATAATAATATAAAGGCACATTAATAACAATAGTGGGCTTCTATGGGGCACAATAATAACAATATGAGGATTATAGGGGCACAACAATAACAATAAGGGCTACAATGACAATAGTAATGGGGGAATCACTAGTATTTTAGGAACCCAACATGCTCCTTTCCTTAAAAAAAATTGCATCCTCAATGCTTGAGTAGTTCTTATTTTGTTGGCAAACCAAACTTTTCGTCAAAAACTTTTGAATATCAAATTTAAGGCCATCCCAAAATAATACCTTCTTAACCCTATGTTAAGTTTTTAAACATCTTGAGTGCCTTCCAAAGGGAGAGGTTTTCAATTCATAAGAATGTTTTTTTGAGTCGGGAATTCTTACATAGGTATAAGCGATCCTTGTACCATAATGAATCATTTGTCCAGCTAAATGTATTAGATGTACTAGGATGTTGTTGTAACTTTTGAATGAGTGCCCACACTTCTTCTTCATTCTTCCATTCATTTCTTGCTTTGTTTATCCAATCTGGTTGGATAATAGAAATGACATAAAGCAGTGCTTCCACATCCTCATCCTTTATTGAGAGTGCATCTATCACAACATTTTGCTTCCCTTTTTTGCAGATGATTTCAATGTCATAACCCAACATCTTTGTGACCCATTTTTTTTGCTCTTCTAAAGATAATATTTGATCTAAAATTTATTTAAGACTATCATGATCCATTTTTACCTTGAAGTGTCTTCCCATTAGGTAGGGTCACCATTTATTAAGTCCATGTAGTGTTGCCAACATTTTCTTCTCATAAATAACTTCTGTAAATACGTTTTTTTGATTGACAAATTTTAAAAGAAATGGGTCTTTCTTCTTGCATTAAAACAACACCAATTCCATTTCCTGAGGCATCACATTTCACAATAAAGGTTTTTGTGAAGTCTGACGTAGCTAAGATTGGTGCTTGGCACATTGCCTCTTTAAGATGTTAAAAGGCCTTCGTTGCTTCTAGATTCCACAAAAATGAATCTTTCTTCAATAATGTTGTTAGGGGTGTTGCTATTCTCCCATAATTATTTACAAACTTGTGATAATACCCTGTCAACCCAATAAATCCTCGCAGATGCTTTATGGATGTGGGGATTTTCCATTCCTTAATGGCTTTAATTTTGCTAGGGTGTACCTTAACACCTTCATGAGATACACTATGACCTAGACATTCCACCTCTTGTACTCCAAAGAAACATTTGGATATTTTTTCATACAATTGTTTCTCCTCCAATAGTTTGAGCACCATGTCAACATGTTGAACATGATCTTTACAAGACTTGTTATAGATTAGTATATCATAAAAAATACAAACATAAATTTTCTAAGGAAGGGTTTGAAAATGGAATTCATCAAACCTTGAAATGTAGAAAGTGCATTAATAAGGCCAAAACACATGACAAAAAATTGACCCTCATGAGTTCTAAATGCTTTTTTTGGAATGTCTTCAGTATTCATTTTGATTTGATGATATCCTAAATGAAGATCCAAATGGGTGAAGAAAATTGATCCATGAATTCATACAATAATTCATCAATGATAGGAATGGGAAATTTATCTTTAATAACGAGCTTGTTGAGCTCCCTATAATACAGACAGAAGCCATGATCCATCCTTTTTGTGCACCAATACTACTAGAGCAGAGAAAGAAGTTTGATTAGGTTGAATTATACTAGCCTCTAGCATTTCTACAACCATATGTTCAATTTCACTCTTTCGGAATAGGGATATCTAGAAGGACTGATGTTCAGAGGAAAAATAGTTGGATTCAAATGAATAGCATGATCATGATCACAAATAGGTGGGAGGCCTTTGGGAGTTTCAAATTCCTTGGTATGATTGTCTAAGAATTTTTGCAGACCTCGAGAAATATATAATTTGAATGTGGGAACCTCTAGATAACATAATTATGCAATTACACATCGTTTTTTTTGTTTGGAAGATTATCATTCCGTTAAAGTTGATAATCTTTCATGGTTTCCCTGTGATACCCCTTAATCCAAATTCCTTTCCTTTTGAAACAAATTTCAAGAAATGTTCTTGAAAATTAAAAGATATTGTACCCAAAGATTGTAGCCGTTTGATTCGTAATACAACATCAGCACCACCCATTGGAATGGAAAGGATTGAGCTATTCAATACATATTATCCCATAGATAACTTGATTCTTTCCATATAAATTTATGGTTCCTCCACTTGCAATCATGACTTGACACTTTGGTGTTGGATATAGGAAGCAATTCTATTCTTTGGATATCTTACAATGAATAAAATTATGGATACTGCCCGGATCAATCAACGCTATTATATTTTTCTTCTTGATAAGTCCTTCTATCTTGATAGTTTGAGGAGTGGTAATTTTGGCCAATGCATTACAAGATATGGTCAGATTCATTTCTTCTTTTTCTAGGGTTTGTTACTAGCATATATCCTCTTCTTTTGACATTTCTTGATCATTTTCTTCCTCCTCTTTACAATCTATGTAAAATAATTTCTTCTCAACACACTTATGACCTTTAGTATATTTTCTATCATAACTATAACAAAGCCCTTTTTCTCTTTTTCTTCCAATTTTTGTGTTGTCAACCTTATTGGTTGTGGAGGGCTAGGGGAAACCACAATTCCATCTTTATAGTTGTGAGTGGTAGGCTTCCTTGTTTCCATAATTTTTCTTTCCATTTTTCTTGCCAACCTGAATGCGTTCTCTAATGAATCAAGTTCCCAAAGGCGGACCTAATGTTGGATGTTATCATTTAAAGTCCCTATGAACACATCAATCCTAGGCTCCTCTAGAATATATTTTACCCTTATATTCAATTTTAGGAAGTCCTCAATGTTCTACATCATCAAATCCTTTTTTTTGAGTTTTCTTAATTGGTTAAGCAAGGTGTTGCATTTTGTATCCTCATAATGTGCTACCATTTCTTCTGTAAAAATTTCCCATGATTCAAAATGGATCTTGTATCAAACCTCTATGTCTAAGCCTTCATTTATATATTAACTATCGGAAAACACTATCATAGGAGAAAAACACTAAGGAATGGTGGAAAATAGAGTGAAGTGGAGAGTGAAGTATTGCAACACACGAGCCGTCGGATTGGCTAGATCAACGGCCCAGATCAAATCAGCCATATCGCATCAATAGAGATGCTAGCAGAGTATATTGGAGGTGACCCTAAGGGAAATGCGAGTACGATCGGTGACAATGTGGACCGTTGATCAAGCACGCAGATCAATGGAGGATATTAGATATCACATCGCAAATTTTCCAAAGGGAGGACTTACCATACGCTGAAGACTATCCGATATGTGTGGACCTGAAAGGGTTTATAGATGCAGCTTTATATAATTTGAGCTCTGTGGTAAACGGTATTTCGGGTGGGATTCAGGTGGTAAAAATTATTGGAGAGGCTTCGCCCAATTCCATACATTGGCTGACATGTAGGACGCCACAGGAGAGAGAAAACTACTTTATCAGGCGGGTAATCTATGTGTAAGTAGGCCACTCGAAATGGCTGTCAGCCGTTGGATTGGAGAACACAGATAAATGGTGGAGATTGAGTGGAATGCTTGATGTTTCAGGTTGGATGCAAACCATCGGATTGAAGGCAGATCAACAATGTGGAATACAAAGGTTTTATGACCCGTACCCAATGCGACTTGAGGAACCGAGAGGATTACAGAGCAGACCTTATATCGTTTGAAGTCCGGCTTTGGCGCCTCAGTCAGATTTTCCACTATTTTAATGTATTTCCTGTGTATTTCTCTGTATAAATAGAGAAGTGTATTCCTTCAGATTTCAACCATGCTAGTGGCCCTTTCCGTCTGTAAACAGTTGGCCTCAATACCTTGAGTGTAATTATTATGATTATTTAACGCTAACTGGGGAGATGAAGGGACAGTGGCCGAGAGCTAGAGAGCCCAAAAATGAAGGTGAACAAACATCACCGATAGGCTTAAAATCCATCCGATGGCATAATAGAGAGGGGACAAAGAGAGAGCAAGAGAAAGAAGAAGACGAAGAGCAAGATGAAGTGGTCGTGTACTCTTGTAGACTTGAGGATTTTGAGTAAATCCCTACTGTTCTTGTCACTGTTGTGTTGAGACTCTTTTTGAGCTCACACTTGTAATATTCTTCTCTTAATGACATAATATAGAGGTCAACACTGAAAGCTTGGACCAGGAGACATAGCCAGGGGTTCTGGTGAACTCCATTATTTTGACTGTGTCGATGTGTGTTTATTATGTTTTATAACTATTCATTGTCTATATTATTCGCAATATTTTCGATCCATTGCACTAAATAATATGGAAATTCCTACGCATGAGTCTGTAATACCTTTTCTTCTTGATTTAGTATCCATTTCAGATCAAGTGGTATCAGAGTATTTGGTTTTATTAAGGTTAGGCAATGTTTTGCTGGATTTTGAATGCTAACTAGGTTAAAGCTTAGACTAGGAGAAGGAGAACTTGTTGAGGATAATCCAGAGATTGTAAGAGTCTATTCTCAGAGGACAATGGTAGAAGAAGCTCCATTGGGATCAGAATCTCAATTTATAGAAAGCCTTAACGCACTCCAAGCCATGCTGGAAGATATGTATCTAGAGCTTGAGAAGGGTAGAGGTGAAAGCAATGCAACACCTAAACTAGATAAAGGAGCAGAGGAACCTTTTCTAATTTCCCCTCCAGAAGGCAAAGGAAAAGGAGGAATAACTCCTCCACCATCTCCTCCATCATCATCCTCATCATCATCATCTTCTAGCTCTTCTAAGAAGAAGAAGAAAACTTCCTTAATCAAATTAGATGTGAAGTTTGATTTGCCAATTTATGAAGGATAACTCAATGTAGAAAATCTAGCTAATTGGATAAGACAAATTGATGTATATTGTAGGGTAAAAAATGTTGATTCAGAAAGGAAGAAGATTCAGCTGGCTAGCCTTCGACTTGGAGGAACTGCACTAGTATGGTGGGAAGGCAAGACACAAGCTGATCTGCAAAAACATGGTAAAGTCATTTCTACCTGGAATGAATTTGTTTCTGCTATCAAAAAGAAATTCTATCCTTTAGCTTACATGCAGTAGGCAATGATGAGTTGGTAAACTCTTCAGAAATTGAAGGGTCAAAGTGTACAAAGTTATACTCAAGAATTCAAAAAGAGAGCTTTAACAATAGGTATATCACTGGAATCACCTGAGACTTTATTGAAATATATAGGTGGTCTTCATAGCCATTTAAAGCATACTATTCCCATGTTTAATTCCACTAGCTTAGATGATGCATTAGTTGAAGCCACAGGTCTAGAATCTAGAGGTAAGAATGTACACCCAGAGGTTGGAGGATCATCTAAATATTCTATAAGCAAGAGAAAGGAAAAGAAGAAACTGAAATGGAAGGAGATGAAAGCAAACACTGTAAACAAGGATAAACCATCATGCAGTCATTGAAAGAAAGAAGGAAACGATGAGGCACACTGCTGGTTTTTTCATCCAGAACTGAAACCAAAGAAGTTTGGTGGAAAGGAGAAGAAGAATGTTATTGCTATTCAACATGACTTGGGATTAGAATCGGGAAATGAAACAACAGTTACAGCCATAGGTATTAAAGGTAAAGACTCTGAAGCATCCACAAGTAATTATGCACAATCTATTGATAATGAAAATAATGAGAGAGAAAGAAATGAGATTTTTTTGTATTAGAGTGATATATAAGCACAATAAGATTGATAATTTATTTGATAGTGGATCACAAGTAGATTTTATTTCTGAAACAATCGTAATGAAGTTGGGATTACAAACAAAACCTCATGAGAAGCCATATCCATTAGGTTGGGTGTGTGATAAAAAAATCTACAAATAACGAGACAATGTAAACTTACGTTTTCTATTGGATCAACATTTGTAGATGAGGTTGAATTAGATATAGTTCCATTAGATAGATATGGTATTATTTTCGGAAGTCCATACTTGTTTGATAGGAAAGCTATTTTCTATAGAGCTGAGAATAAGTATCAACTCACTAAAGATGGAATAGAATACATTGTAGGAGCTCATAAACTCAAAGGTAATTATGCTCTTATAAATTGAAGACAGATGAAAAGAATTGTGAATTCAAGTAAGCAGTTTTTACTAATGGTTGTAAAGGAAAAGGATCTTGAAAAATCCAATGCATTTGAAGGTTGTGATTCTAAATAGAAAGCCAATTTAGTTAAAGTTGTTTCAGAGTATCATGTTCTATTTCAAGAACCAAAAGGTATACCACCCAAGGGAGAAATAGTACATGATATTTATTTGCAGCAAGATGCTCCATTACCTAACATTGGAATGTATAGGTTGTCATCTTTACATAATACATAGATAAAGAAGCAGGTACATGAGTTGCTTGTTAAAGGGTTTATACAACCAATCACATCACCATGTGCATCTCCAATCATGGTGGTGAGAAAGAAATATGGTTGGTGGAGAATTTTCATTGATTATAGAGCACTAAATAAAATAACTATCAAGAATCGTTATCCTCTTCCTCGTATTGATGATTTATTAGATCAATTGAAAGAAGCAATTTACTTTTCTAAATTAGACTTGTGAAGTAGTTATCATCAGGTCAAAGTTGTAGAACATGATGCATGCAAGACTGCTTTCAACGCAAAGCTAGGACTATATGAATGGTTGGTTATGCCTTTTGGTTTAACAAATGCTCCTGCTACATTTATGAGAGTCATGAATGATGTACTCAAACCATTTATTGATGATTTTGTAATTGTTTATTTAGATGACATTCTTGTTTTTAGTAAGACATGGGAAGACCATGTAAAGCATGTGAAGCAGACTTTAGATGTTTTAAAAAGAGAAAACCTGTATGTTAAATTGTCAAAATGTGAATTTGGCAGAACATCTTTAAATTACTTGGGTCATATTGTAGGGGGTGGCGAATTGACGATAGATACCTCTAAGGTTGAAGTCATTGTGAACTGGCCTAAACCCAAATCTGCTATAGAGGTTAGGAGTTTCCTAGGGGTAGCACAATATAGGAGAAATTTTATTACTAACTTCTCATTAATTGCAGCTCCATTACATGCTTTAACAGGATTAAAACATGCGTTTACGTGGGGAGGAAAATAGCAGAAAGCCTTCGACCTCTTAAAATAAAAAATCAATACAGCACCAGTACTAGCACTGCTAGATCTTCAACGTCCATTTGAGATTGAGACAGATGGTAGTGACTATGCCATGGGAGCAGTGTTGATGCAACATGGAAAACCCATATGCTATCATTCTAAGACATTTACTTATGTAGTAGTTAATTATCCTACATATGATAAAGAATTGTATGAATTAGTACAAAGTGTGAAAAAGTGGAAACATTAAATAATGGGTAAAGAAACAATCATACATACAGATCGTCAACCACTTCAATATTTGCACTCACAAACTAAATTGCAGCAATCAAGACATTATAGGTGGATGGTTTTCTATAGAAATTTCATCTTGTCATCAGATATAAGAAGGGCATACACAATAAGATTGTAGACATGTTATCAAGACCGATCATAAATGCATCTACTATACTTAAGCATAACTCAGTAACGCATGAAAGTTACGTTGAACAATATGCTCAATATGTAGATTTTAAAGATGTATATGCAACTTTAAGTCATGGCAAGCAAGTAGAAGAATTGGATTATTATGTAAAGGACCAACTCTTATATCATTTGGGAAAGTTATGCATTCCACAAACTAAAAGAGTTAACATAATTCGAAAAGCACATATATCTCTCATATCAGATCATTTTGGTATAAGTAAAACAGTTGCACAATTACATAGATTCTGTTATTGGCTGAGAATGCATGAGATAGTTTCTAGATATATCAGAGGATGTAATATGTGTGCTACAAAAAAGCCCGATAATAGGAAATTAGGCTTGTACACTTCACTTCCAATTCCTTCTTGTCCTTGGGAAAGTGTTTTAATGGATTTTGTTGGAGGATTTCCATAGTCTAGGAAAGGTCATGATTATTTGTATGTTGTTGTGGATAGGTTCAGTAAAATGTGTATTTTGATACCATGTAACAAGCAGGTTACAGTTGAACAAAAAAAATAAAATTCTTTTAGAATGTATGGGTTCATTTTGGGTTACCCACATCTATTATATTTGATCGAGATTCTCGATTTATTGGGAAGTTTTGGTCAATTTTATGGGAGTTGATGGACACCAGGTTGAAGAAGAGCACAACATTTCATGTACAAACAGATGGTCAAACAAAAGTGGTTAATAGGAGAGTGATCCAGTCGCTCAGAGGCTATTGCGGCAAGCATCCCAAGCTTTGGGATGAGCATTTGTGTTATGTGCATCATGCTTACAACCGTGCCAAGCACTCTTCCACTCAGAGATCTCCTTTTGAGACTTGTTTTGGTTTTATACCAAAGGCTTCCTTGGATTTTGTCTTTGGTAAAGACATAGTGGTTGATGGACATAGTGATGTGGACAAAGAAACCAATTTCATTGAAAAAATCCAGGAAATTCACCAAGCAGTATAGGAACAGCTGGAATGAAGTCAAGCCAAGTACAAGGCAAGACATGACAAGCATTGAGCTGAACATAGTTTTCAAGTGGGTGATCAAGTCTTGATATACATTAGCAAAGACAGAATGCAGGGTGAAGGTAAGAAGCTAAAACCAGTAAGGTATGGACCTTTCAAGATACTTGATAAAATTGGGGAAAATGGTTTTCGCCTTGATTTTCCAGCTTCTATGAAGATATATTCAGTCGTTAATGTAGAAAACACTAGATTGTATGAACCGTCATTGGTTGAAGATCCTAAAGAGTAAAGTCAATTGCCTTCTATTGGGGATTTGTTGCCTGAGTATCTCAATGAGTTATAGGAGGACACAGTTCTGGATAGGAAGGTAAGAACTACGCATCAAGGGGATGTTGAGTACTTGAGAGTGGGATTCAAATGTTCAAATCAAAGCAAAGCATGATGGATAGAAGTTATATAGGTGAAGGAGTAGTATCCCCACTTGCTTGAATGCTAAAAACCAACTTCTGCTGGTCCAAAATCTTTTCAATGGGAAGGCATGATCCAAAATGGATCTTATATCAAACCTCTAAGTCTAAGCCTTCATTTATATATATATATATATTCACTATCGGAAAACACGATGATAGGAGAAAAGCACTAAGGAATGGTGGAAAATAGAGTGAAGCGGAGAGTGAAGTATTGTTGCAGAGGAGCCGTCAAATTGGCCAGATCAATGACCCAGTTCAAATCAACGATATCGCATCGGTGGAGAGGCCAGCGGAGTATATCGGAGGCGGCCGTAAGGGAAATGTGACTATGATCAGCAACAATGTGGACCATTGATTAAGAATGCATATCAATGGTGGAGATTACATATCGCATCATAAATTTTCAAAAGGGAGGACTTACCATAGGCCAAAGACTATGTGATATGTGCAGACCTGAAAGGGTTTATAGATTCTCCTTTATATAATTTGAGTTCTGCGGTAAATGGTATTTCAGGTGTGCTTTAGGTGGTAAGTAGTATTGGAGAGGCTCCACCCAATTCCATACGTCGCAAGAGAGAGAAAATCGCTTTATCGAGTGGGTAATATCCATGCAAGTAGGCCACCTGAAATGGCTGTCAACCGTTGGATTGGAGATCATGGATCAACGGTGGAGATTGAGCTGACTACTTGATGTTTTGGGTTGGATGTGAACCCTCGGCTTGAAGGCAGATCAACGTTGTGGAATACAAAGGGTTTATGACCCATAGCCAATGCGACTTGTGCAACCGAGAGGATTATAGGTGGACTTTATATCATTTGAAGTCCGGCTTTGGAAATTCAATCAGATTTTCCACTATTTTAATGTATTTCCAATGTATTTCTCTGTGAAAATAGAGAAGTGTATTCTTGAGGTTTTCAACCGTGCCATTGGACCTGTCTGTCTCTAAATAGTAGGCCTCAATACCTTGAGCATTATTATTATGATTATTTAATGCTCGACAGGGAGATGAAGGGACAGTGGCCGGGAGCCAGAGAGCCCAGAAATGGAGGAAAAAATACAGTGTCAATAAGCTTAAAAGCCATCTAATGGTAGAATATAGTGGGGATAGAGAGAGAGAAAGAGAAAGAAGAAGACAAAGAGCAAGAGGAAGGGGTTGTGTACACTTGTAGACTTGAGGAATTTAAGTAAATCCCTATTGATCTTGTCACTGTTGTGTTGAGACTTTGTTTGAGCTCACACTAGTAATATTCTTCTCTTAAAGACATAATATAGAGGTCGACACTGAAATATTCGACCAGGAGACGTAGCCAGGGGGTCTGGTGAACTCCTTCATTATTTTGACTATGTCGATGTGTGTTTATTATGTTTTATAATTGTTCATTGTCTATATTATTTGCAATATTTTCGATCCGTTGCACTAAATAATATAGGCATTCCTACATATGAGTCTGTAATACCATTTCTTCTTGATTTAGTGTCCATTTCAGATCATCCCAAGTGACAATTTCTTTATGAGAGTAAATCCATCGATACCATAAAAACTGATTTGGTTCCAAATATAAAGTTGAAATGCATACATTTTGTTTGTTTTGCACATTATGAATATTGAAATATTGCTCCATCAGTAGTATCAATGTTACGCAGTCCTTACCATCAAACTTCCTCATATCGATATTTGCAACATGGTGGGTCTCCAATTCAACGTTAGAGTCTATGAAGTCATGATTAGCATTTCTTTTTTTCTTATAATGAGTTTCCTTTACTTCCCTTTAGCCATTAGTAAGCATTTCTTGTAGCAACTTTGTCAAATCTATCTTCAAATATTCCATGTTGTCTTTAATTTTTTCTTCTATACCATCCATCTTATCTTCCATGTAATTCATCTTAGCTTCCATGCCATCCATATTAGCTTCCATGCCATTCATCTTAGCTTCCATGGCATCCGTCTTAGCTTCCATGCCATCCATCTTAGCATCTATGCCACTCATCTTAGTTTCCATGCCATCCATCTTATCTTTCATTCAATTCATATTAGCTTCCATGCCTCTCTTTAAACCATCCATCTTAGCTTCTATTAATTTTTGTGAGAGTGAAAATTGTTACACTTTTTCTCATAATTTTGATAAATCATGTTGCATTTCTTCCTCTTATTCATGATTCATGGTATAGCTTTTAGGTTCCTTACTAGGTGTTTCCATTTTCTTTCTTTGAGGCATCAATTAATGATAATTATGCTTGACTCTTCCTTCTAAATCCCTTCAAACTATCTTTTCAAACCAAACTTATGCATTTAAAAAAAAAAGATACACATATTTTTTCACTTTGTAGGAGCTTCATATTGAATATATTATATCTTTGTAATTTAGGATCTCCAAGGTTTGAAATTGTGTCTTATGGTAGCCCTATAAGTTCTCTTTCTAACCCCACTAGTCTAATCAATATTAGATTCTTCAATAAAATTTTATTCCAAATCTCCTGCAATGACCTGATTATAGACTCGTTCAGTAGAGAAAACTTGTATGACCATCCCTTTGTCACTGTTTCAACCTTCGAATAGGAAAATGATACAAAGAAAACTATAATCCATCCTCTTTTTGTAGCCTCTGAGGAAATTTCAATCAGATACTTAGAGAGAAAGTTATCACAATTTTCCCGAGGTCACCGTTTTGAGATGTAATTCAAGATCCTGCAAAAACCCTAACTTCCTTGGATAATATCTCCACAAATATAGACATAACAGATCTAAAATCTATACCCAAGGTTCATCAAGATTTTGGATCAAGTGGTTTTAATTTCAACTTCTGATACGTCGTAGAAAAAAAGTTATAGTGAAATACCACGATGACCTATTTGGAGCAACAAAACCCTAGAATCCAAAGCCCTAATACCAAACAATATGCAACCATCTCACAAAATGTAAGAAAAGATAGATCAATGACTTCAAAATCAGTCTCTTCGAGGGGGGAAAATCCTTTACATTACACAAATGAACAATTATTGGATGATAAAAATGACAAAACCTCCTTTCTATATATAGGAGTCTAAGGGGTCACAATATAATCTAAGATGACATAACAATAATAATATAGGGGCACAACAATAACAATAGTGGGCTTCTATGGGACACAATTGATGAGCCTAGGTATTGCTGCAAGAATGATGCAACTCCTAGGGCTACCAGCTTTACTTATCAAACCGGAGTTCGTACAAACTTGGAGGTGACAGTGCGATATGCACAAGTAGAAGTGAAGGTACTACCTATTGTCACTGCTCATCTCGCAAGAGACCCTAGGGGTTCCAGGCCAAACTTCTATAATGTCAGACGAATCTTGATTTTGATGGAAGAAAAGCAAATCTATTCTAAAGGAGAGCTACTCTACTGCAGTAATGAAGAAAACAATCATGCAATGCTAAAATCACACCAGACTCTAGCTAACCAATTAAATAACTGTGCTAAGCAGAATTATTAGTTCAATCACTAACCTAATGCTAATTCTCTATGTTACAAAAGTAAAAGCATCAAAACTAGACTAAGGAGTAAGCAAAGGAAACTAAGCTAAGTCTGTGTTTAAGTGAAAGAGTAGTTGCAGATCAAAATTGGTCAAAATAGGATGTAAGGGAGTGATAACGCATAAGGAGCATTGGATCAGGCGGGTGAAAGGGAAACAAATGGCTGAGATTGGATCACAGGACGGTACGTAGGTAGATAGGTGAATATTTTTAAATGACAGGATGGATGGCTGATCTTAGATTGTCAGCACAAGAAACATGTGGAAATGGTAGCAGATTGGCAGAGGCGGTAAGCTGTATTTCATGTGCCCTCAAAACCACAACCTGTATTTGAAAATTTCACACAATTAGCCTCCACGGGCGACATGTAGCATGGGGAAACCACTCTTCTCATATGCCCTCGAGTGGATAATGATCAGACAAAAGTCCATCTGATATGGCACAAAAGCCATTAGACTAGCCATGGATGATCAATGGTGGAGATCAACCAAGCTAGTTGGTGATTAGGTGAACTGACAGTCGTCAGATCAAGGGAAAAATAAATGGTGGAGGTTAAATCGGGAGAAGAAAATGTGCAGAAATGATGGAGTGGGTTTATAGGGTGGTAAGTTGTTTATCACGTGCACTCAAAGATGTAAGTGGTTTTCTATAATTTTACACGATTAGCCTCCCGAGGTGACATGTAGCATGGGGAAACCACTCTTATCATGTGCCCTTGGGTGGATAATGATTGGAGAGAAATCCATGCAATATGGCGTGATAACCATCGGATCTGGCTAGCTAGATCAATGGTGGAGACTTGACTGAGCTAGTTGGCAAGTGGGTGCATGGTAGCCATCGGATCTAATGAGGCAGATCGATGGTGGGGATTTAAAGTGAAAAAGTTCACCATTAAAAGTGAATCAGGTGGTGAGTATTTGGGTTTCATTGTGAAAGGAAATTTATGGGTAAAAACCATTTAAACTGTGAATTAACAACTTCCACTTAAGTATTTCATGTGGAAAGAGAATGGGCATATGAGTGAGATTTGGGAAAGAAGGTGGAGGAAAAGGTGACCAGGGAATGACTGAATGACCATGAAATGAACCAAGTAACAATGTAATGAACCATGTAACTATGTTAAACAACAAACTCCATGCAAAAATGAAGATCTGCGTTTTTGGGGTTGCTGCAGGGTTTCTTCCTCATGTCATGGTCCCAAAGGGAGGAGGTGAGGCAGAGACACTTGTGGAAAAAATTATGGATATTTTATTTGCTAACCTGCTAATTGAATAAAATCATAAATGATCTACTCTGCACTAGTGTAATAAGACTGCAACTATTTAAGAAAACGAAGAATTAAAAATAAACCTCTGTAATGGAATTGAAATATTAAAGTAAATGAATAGAGAATAGGAAGCTATGCTACTTAGCAATACAATAAAGAGGAACTTTGGATGCTAGGGTCAAGCCCTAACCCAAGATCTTTAGTCCTTTGAGTCAACTCAGTGTTGGCTCAAAACAAAACTCATCTTCATTATAAATCAAAAACTATTACAAGACTTCCAGCTTGAAAACAAAGTGGAGTTCTACAATGAGAATTCTGAATTCTTCCTAACTCTTGGCAACTATCGGTAACTAACTAAAAAAATGAAGGTCCTATGCCTCTCTACTTATATATCTGAATTCTCTAATGACTTCCTTCAAAATTAAGGAGGCACAACTCCCAATTCAATGATAAACACATGTTTCCTTTTCACTAGCTGAATTGCCTTCTAGTAGGGAGGCTTGGCTCCCAACTCAAGATAACCTCATACTTTCACTTGTTTGGCTGCCTTCTAGTACAATTGATTTGGTTGTTTGCACCTTCACTTTCTTGGCTACCTTCTAGTACACCTGATTTGGCCGTTTGTACTTTCAGCTGATGGAGGGATATTCGAATGGAGAGGTAATAAATGAGGAGGATTTACCTCCTATAATTAATCTACGTTGTCCCATTTGACTTTTTACCACAATATTTACCATAGTTCCTTTATTTTATCTTTTATCCATGCATTTCCCTTTCATTT